>CAJQUW010014162.1:0-87055 GCA_907163375.1 Prostheceraeus crozeri | reverse complement strand
GTGATATATTTGAGACCCGCCTAAATTTTTGAAATTTATAGACTACGTAAATTTTTGAAAAAACCCGCAAAAGTGTGACATTCGGTGCGAGCGAAGCGAAGCGACGCGCCGGATGTCATACCTATTACTACTCTGGTGAGTTACTTCCGCAGCTTGAACATTAGAATAAGAAATATATTGAAAAAAAAAAAACGCAAATAAGAAAATATATTCCTTATTTTCTTTTACGTAACTTGCCTTTCTACAGCAGAGGGGAAGTAACTGAAGCCACGTTTCTAGGAATATCTTTTTGTTCACGATGTTAGTTGATAAATGACCCAATAAGGACAATCAAGAGAGTTTTACCTTGAAATTGACTTCCTAGATATTGAATCAAAATTGATTATAAAAGCCAGAGGCCCGCAATTTTTTTATTATAATTTTCCGATATTTCGTCTTAAACAGCCTGCATCAGTGATACAAAAGGGAGAGAAAAGCTAGGAAGAACATGGAAATATAAGATTCAAAAGGCAATATATATCAGGTCATAGAAATATAAATATCCCCGGAGCGCTTTGCTTTCCGTCTCTTGAGTTTAATGGTGGACTATAGATTTTGTTTAAGAATGGCTTCTCTTAGTCCCTTAAGTTGGCAGCTGTCTGGAAATCTGTGGCAAGGATCTTTTTCTTTCTTATTGCATTCAAAATGCGGGATAATTAAATATTTCATAGATGGCGTTATACAGACGATTCGGGATGAGGGCATGTGTTCTCTTTATCCTTTGGAATGTAGAGGTCTGGTAAAGCTGCCTATGTATGTGGAAAAGCACTCAGAGCACTGGAATCTGATAAACACTGTGCTTTTTGTTGCAATATGTTTTGTTAACGTTAACCTGGGCAGTTGATCTGACGCAGGTTTGGTGAAGCCGAAATATCGGAAAATTATAGTAACAAAAAATTGCAGCTTCTGACCTTGTTATCAATTTTGATCATTTTCGAATAAAATCAATTTTGGGTAATAAGGCTGTTAAAAAATAATTTCGCCGCGACATTTTGCTTCCCCTAGATACTTAGAAATACCCCTTGTTTAAATTGGACACTCTTTATTTTTCGGATTTGATATACACAATTCTTCCAAACACAGCTCTTTTATCCAAATATGGATGCAATCTCCGATGGCCATCACATGTCCTGAACCTCCTCGCACACCATCCGGCATGAATGATATGATTGAAGTTATTAGTTAGTTAACTTCTGAATGGTTTTCAAGATGACTAACTGTAACTGTAGAACTGTTACGGAATAATGAACTTGTGCTACGCAGTTTTGAAAAATGAATGTGTTATGACAGTAAGGGTAATTCAGGTGAAAGCTATTACAGCTCTCCGAATAAACTCCGATGCATCGCAATTATGACTTCACATACGCAGAGTAGATTTTGAAACTCGTGTCTGCAGTAGTTATCATCATGAAAAGATTTAAAAAGTTATTACATGAATATCTGTATCTTTCCTCAATAAGCTTGAATTTCTTAACAACCTCTCGAAGAATGGTTTATGAGTGGACACCAGTAAATGAAATGTTACAAATACATTCCGGTCGCCTGCACGATTTTTTCGCGGTGCCTAAAATGAAACTTTTCCAAAATGATGTAACACCCTATGGCTATTCTAAGAAAGCCCGCCGTCCTGCTTGGAAGTCTGTCCCTGGTTCCTCTCCTTTTTATACCATGATCAAGGGGGACACGTAAAATCCCAACTTGGAAAGCAGACTGAGGTTTTCCGCGAAATGACATGAGTCTATTTTGTGAAGCACTAAGTCTAGAGTCATATTTGTTGGCATGGAATGTCTCCAGGTCATTTTCTATATGTATGGGTTATTATAACGCTTCTGGTCATTGATGTATTCTCGAGAATGTGGTTAAATTCTGCCTAAAATTTAATCAAAAATGTTTGTCCAAAACAATGTTTCTCTGAATAAGATCTTCATGAACACATGATTGAATGAGCTGAAGACATTCCATGCCAACAATTATTTACCATAGAAAACACCGGCAAATGTCATTTTGTCGAAAACCTCTGTCTGCTCATTGGATTTATACACGTATGGTTTATTTGATCATGTCTGACAAAAAAGGGACAAGTTAAAACTCGGCGCAGATACATCGTGGTGAATCTATGAAAACATATTGGTTTTGTTTTATCACCGTTTCTGTATCACTGAGTCCCTGCTTAGTGTTTATTTTTTATTCTCGACGACGAAAATGTCCGTTTTACAATTTTTGTCCATCCCTTAATTCGTCATTTTCATTCATTACAGGCTAACAGTATTTTCTCTTTCTGCAGGTATGGCCACTGATGTATGGCCGTTCGTGTGAACATAAAACTTTCCGTTCTGGAGACCTTGAAGTGACTCATCTTTGTATTTACGCGTCTGTTTTGTCATTTGAAATAAACAGAGTTTATTGAGTTCCTTGATTGATTTTTCTCTTCCGTACATGTATGCACCAGAGTGCACACTGAAGCTCCTTGTCGACAATGCACAGCAGTCCCTAAATTACACTTTTCTGTACTGCCGTCTGGGTTTCACCGATTTGAAGCAAAACATATTAATTCTAATAATGTTGGTAGGGTTCATTATTCCCTTTAAGCACATTTTAGCATAATCATGCCAAGTACTGCTTCTAGTTAGTCATGAAATACACGCATTGCTGAAGGGATGATTAATAATCAATAGAAAACAACATGAGGCACATCATTATATTCGTCGATAATTCTACCTCATAATTTAAAATGTAACCGTGCTTATACATGTGAAGTATTTATTATATCAATTAATCAAGCATGTTGTGAAAAATGCTCCTCGATTTTGGATAAATTGTCCTTTATTTGTAATCAATGTACTTTTCATGGAGCTCCCACCTTAATTGAACAGAAGGTGTGGTTATTTAACAATAATTGTTGACTGTCCTCCTTGTTAATGGCTTTTTGTCGTTATTGAAACTGTTTTTGTTTGAGGTAGTTTTGCAACATCATTTACAAATGATATTACATAGTAAATACAGTTTCAAAATGTTCACCGATCCATCGCATTGCTTAAAGAAAAAAATTGAAAAACTATTTTTATGAATTTTACCAGCTAAATAAAAGAAAGTTTTCTGCTTGAAAAATAAACCATTTTTATCCTTAAAAAAGAACCTTAATACTTAAAAAGTTATTAATTAAAACTATTAAGTTAACTGTTGCATGGTGTGCCTTCAGCTTTGAACGAGAGTGATAGCAGAACTTCAGTGAAAATGTCACGCGCAGTTCTCCAATACTCGACACTGACCTCATTATTTGACGATAGGTTTGTCGAGGTGATTTACAATATCTGTTGTTTCAAATCAAAAATGATTGGCGTTCCCTTGTAATAGCGATCTTTTATTGTTCAAAGACGATGTAGAAACTTGAAACAATTTTTGCCCCCGGCAAACATTTTTGTATATAAATAGAAGCACTAGAATGTTTCATAATCACTTAGTTACTATCATGATCACTTCATGACTTGTAATCATTTATTATCACCTGATTTATTATTAATATCACCTGATTGAGAGCAGACGAAACGCGTCCGGTGAATAAATGATATGATTATGGAACATCTAGCGCTTCTATTTCTGTACAAAACAGATGCATTTAATAACAAACGGTCGTAATTTTGTAAGTAAAAGGGAGTGAATTCATTTTGATTTAATGAAAAGGTGGAGGCCAATAAGTAGTCTCTAAGCTGAATAGTTTCTTTATTTTTAGACTTTAGTTTGATGGGTTGGTGTTGTATGCGTTCTTAATATTTTTTCCGCCATGTGCCGTGCATGCAATAATTCTAATGCCGTCTTAGCTAATCAAAATTATTGTTTTACGCAGGTAGTTTCGTTGGCAGGTAGGAATCCTAATCAGAAAATTATAATTTTCCTTTAATTTATGGCGATCATCCGTTTTTTTTTAATATCGCTACTCCTGTGATCATACTAATGCATCGCATTTCTTTCATTTCAACGTCTGGCTGCTTTAGGAAATCCTTATCGAATCAGTTAGTTAATGCCTCCAAATGCTGTGAAATCAATGTAACAATTGGAATAATTGTCCACGACTTTCACCTCGATTTGCAGCCGGTAAAGCTGGAAAGTAGCGTAACATCCGCAGGTACTGACTTATGATATACACATGTATACGGTTCACTGGAGATTCAGTATACGCCGGAAATAGTTTTTTATCAATAATGAAATTGAAGCACTTTTTGCCAACGATTCTACGTTTTCCAAGCACACTTGAATAAGCAAAACTTGCTAGATTTGGTGAATTGGTTTAGAAAAGTCAGATGAATTATGCTACATAATTACAAGCAATTGACGAGAGACCCAGTTCCATGCCCTTTTATCGATACCTTTGGCTCGAAATTCTGAAAATATTATTTGTTGCTGAAGTAAAGTCAAACCGCAAAACTGACTAATAATGGGGAGAGTAGCTAACTTTAATGCGGAGTTAATCGTCAGACTTAAGGCATACTTGCTGGCACACTTAGTGGGAATTCGGTATTTGAGGCAGTTAAATAGTAATTAAATATTGTCACATGTTGTTGTGCTACTACAGACGTCATACAACCCCCATTAAATGTTAGTTTGACATAGTTAATATATAATGTGTATGATGATAAGATGATTCTCACTTTTGGCTGTGAATTGACATCTGTTTTAAATGATGACAGCTGAACTCACTTACCGAATGTGCGCAAATGGTAAAATGTCAGCAGATTGCAATGTCTGATATGTTTACCAAGCCTATCTTTTGCACTGTCCTACCCACGAAATTATTCTAGCAAGCAGTCTTTTCGTCCTGACAGATCTCATTGGCACGGATTAGCCTCTAATGAGAAGCGGGACGGACATTCCTCGAAGCCTTTAGACCTTTGCACCATCATGTCAAAGCACTTTTCTCTTTCAAATTGTAATGTTGGTAATAGGTAATTGCTTTCATTTGAGAGTTGCTTCTTCAGTTTGGCAGAAATGTTAATGCATAATAGCAATATACCGATCAATTTGCAGTCTCGGCTCGGACGCTTCCTGACCTTGTCTGACGCATGATCAACTAGGCTATTTTGCCACCTAAACTAAGAAAGAAGATTGTTCTACTTTTCGATGAATGGAAAAATTGAACTCGAGATCATTCATCTGACAGGAATCTGAGCGTATGGCTTCTAATCAAAATATTGCTGACAATGCGCAGAAAGCGACGAATTTTGAGTGTTATGGTGCGTCAGTATGACAGCTGTGTTTATTAAGGTATTACTAGAAATTCGAATCCAGTTCCTTGTAATGTAAACTTGAGATCTTTTGCAAACTAGTGATGACATGATGTTGACTTAATTTAAAATAATATAGCTCTTTTCAATAATTTGACTGCATGTAATTCGAGATGTCACAATCTAAATTCGACTTTCGAAATGTCTGAATTTGTTTTAAAGAAGTCAATTCTGAGAGCACTTCTGGAAGTTAATGAAGTAGTTAGTAGAAATAGCTAGACTGATAGAATATCAAGAATTCAAACACTTGCTATTTTGCAATGATTACTAATCAATGGCATCCACACTTGCACACGGCCGACTAGGTTGACACGGCTTGACCATAACTTACACAGTAAATTGATGGTTTGACGTCACTGCTCACCAGTCACCATATCAGAACTTGCGCTTCGACGATTATCTACAGTTTGTACCTGATCTTCGGATGACTGACCATCCATCTTCAGGGTGGTTCTCTTGTGACGATCTCTGTATTGTTCCAGTCAATGCGATGACCTTCAGACAACGAATGTAGTGCAACAGTGGATTTGTCTTCCTGCATCAAGCGTACAGCAGCTTTGTCCTGTTTTAGGCGTGTCTCCAGGGCATTCATCGTCTGGCCCACGTACGAGAGAAGACAGTCCTTGCAAGGTATCCGGTACACGACTCCTCTTGTCTGCTCTTTAGAAGGTCGGTCCTTCGGTACACCCAAGTAGGAGGAAACCATCTTCGGGGCTTGGTAGAAAACGTTCACATCGAACCGACGGAGGACCCAGGCCAACTTCTCTACATCCTTGCTTTCGTAGGGCAGAATCACTTTCCCGCGAGCATCTTCATTATCCTTGGGGACTATATATCTTCATAATAATATCTCATTACTCCCCATACTGGGAACTTGGACGGTACGGACATAGTAAGACTTATATCTGGAGCGCTGTGATCTTTTAGTCCGGGATCCAGTGGCGTTCGCAGAATTGATTCCGCTCGATTAATTGTGTGATGCAATCAATCGCGCGATATTTTTCAATGTGACTTTTTAATGAAATTTGCTTCAAGAAGAACAAATAAGGCTACTTACTTTCCTATTTATTCTTTCGACGTTTTATAATTACAGTGAGTAGAAGCTTGACACCTACACTGGCATACCTGTACGTGGAAGTTCGTGCCTGAGATTATGTATGGCTAGATTAAGACTAGAGTTCCCGCGTGACGCGATTTTTCATTACCAAACCACAGCAAGTCTCTACTATGGGAATACGCTATCTTATACAATGTTATTAAACATGCTCACATAGTGCACAAATAACACACTACCAAGTATAGTACTTCCTGTGATGTAATGATATGATACCTCTGTATTGAAAACATAAGTTTATTGAAAAGAATATCAGTGCCGGATTTGCATTTAATATGTACACTATGAACCAACCCTGTAGCAATTGCGCTCTCATATAGCTTGCCAAGCACATTTGCTAATATTTTGGAAGCGTCTTAATAGGCCTACTGGTTTGAATTAATTAATGCGTAGAATTTTGCTGTTTATGCAAGTGATGGAAGAATCGGTATATGCCTATAGCTATGTTTGATGAAATGTTGATAAAGACCAAAGGAATATTAGTAGATATTTTATAGTAGCGTATGAAGCATGCCGAGAACTTGAGTGTCTCGTTTGTCACTCACTCTACTTATTATGTTCCGCATAGTTGAGTCAAGACGATGTTTTTAGCCATATCGGTTTTGATACCTATACCATTTTTAATACGGTTGATCATGATATTTTGAAATCCCGTCTGAAATACACGTATGGCGTGATAGGAACAGCTTGTGAATGGTTCGCATCATGCTTATCTCAAAGGACTGTCTGCTATGGTGTCTCACAGTATATCCAAAAAATAATTTCTTTCATGTGGTGGAGCGCAAGGCTCCGTCCTAGGACCTACTTTATTCTCGCTTTATCTCTCACCAATCTCGAAAGTGTTCGGCTACCACTCTTTCAAATACCATATTTATCCGGATGATTGCCAATTCAATCAAAGCGCGACTTCTGAGCGAGTACATGAGCTCTTGCTGTCTGCGAATAACTGTCTTCATCAAGTGGAAGATTGGTTGGCAGTAATAAACTGATTTTGAATAGACGAAAGAATGAAGTGATTGTGTTGTGTCCTCCAAGCATAAGAATTACAACTGAGCCGCTACCGCATGTTGATTTTTCTCAGAAAGTGAGGAATCTTGGTATATCATTCGATCGAAAACCTCGACTTATCGTGTCACGTTATCAACTTGATTCGTGTTTTAAATTGTGAGTGGCGCCGTTTACGCCTTATCCAACGCTATTTATCAGCGGATGCGTGTAAACCTGTGGTGTGCAGTACTATTCTTTCTCGAATTGATTACTGTAATTCAATTCTATACAACTGTCCAACGTATCTTCCGGATAAGCTACAGCGTATTCAAAACAATGCGCAAGATAAATTATGCGTATTCCGAAATATGATCATATATCCTGTCATCTTTTTGATTTACACTGGCTTCGTATCAGACAACGGATGTTTTAAAATTTGTGTCACTGTGTACCAGATTCTTCAGGGCTTGTCCGTCCTATTTGTCCGATCTCGCATCCGTATATGGTCCTAGGCGATCGTTGCGTTCATCTGATGATGACCGAATTCTGGAGTCTCGTAATATCGGACTAGCTTTGGAAGGTCATTATCTATGCTGTACCGATATTGTGGAATTCCTTATGAGGCTGTGCATCCTACACTCATTTAAAAGATCTTTGAAGACATGCTTTATTTCTTCCAATCGCTAACGTGTTTATGTATTTTGTGTGCATGTAATACTGTATAATTTTGTTGCGCCATGAGCTCACCAAGTAATGGCGCTCTATAAATATGCAGTTATTATTATTACTATATTTTATTTAAACTATTTCTTCAGTTGCCTCACAAGCAAAGTGTTTATTTGAGTGGAAGACATTTTAAGCCTTGTTTACGACTTTCTATATAGTTCT
Organism: Prostheceraeus crozeri; assembly: GCA_907163375.1. Classification (NCBI taxonomy): domain Eukaryota; kingdom Metazoa; phylum Platyhelminthes; order Polycladida; family Euryleptidae; genus Prostheceraeus; species Prostheceraeus crozeri. The sequence goes on along the minus strand of CAJQUW010014162.1, from coordinate 78,748 downwards.
GATTCACAATATTGTATTCCCAAACAACTAGAGCATCGTATTAATTAATAGGGTATTAATGATTTTGATGTCAGAATAGGGTAAGTGTCTCATTGTCTCAACTTTAACGGAAATTATCAAATTTGTAGTGGAACTAATGGTCTAGAAATCAAATGTATTGCAAACTAGATTACGTGCAAACGTCTAATCACTGAATTTGAGAAAATCTCCAGACGGTCAGAACCGCGCGATTTTCGATTAGTCGTGCACTGAGTCGCACGATTCGGAAATCGTGGCTGCCATTGCCCGGATGTCCCTCCTGCCGACTTTCAATGACAACTTCGTAGCTCGACCTTTGGAGCTGCTAGGTCAAGCACTTGACCACTGTCGCACGGAGACCACCCTCCTTAAAGAGTGGGAATAACATAGCAAAATTTCAAATGACAAATTCTTGCAATCAAACTGCCCTTTATTGACTTTGATTAGACGTCATAAAATATACATGGATATTACATTCGTGTCATCTATTATGTGCTGACTTCATTCTTATTAGTAAGCACCAGCGCTACACATTCAATTCCCTTTCGAAGTCGTGTAAGTGCATTTATGAACTCACCTTTACCGGCGGCCATCAATCCCAAATTATTCCACGGTGAGCCAAATCTTCACCTTCCATTTAGCGCGATCAAGGCCAGATTGTGGGTTATGCCTTCTCGCTTCGAATCCTGTTCTGGGACGAAGTGGACGACCTCTTTTTCGTTTGCCAGATATTGGCTAATGCAGGACTGCTTGAGTCCGGTCTTCTTCTGACGTGCACATGCGATTCAAGGCACTTGTACTCCATGAACCTGTCGATGGCTGGGACTCTCATTTTGCGCCGAATAGTTGAACTCATCTATAGCTTCACCTATAGAATTTTTCATCACATTTTTTGATTGAAAAGAATGAAGATTCTGCGATTGGATAGTTTCTTTCCTTCAAAAATTTGATGGAATACATTTTCCTGTTTTAAGCACTGATCACCTGTTATTCGTATTTAGTAATGCGTCATAAACTGTAATTTGCGGCTACGTATCATGAGCTGTCGGAAAAGGTAAGTATGACATGCCAACATCCATTATTGACAATCGTTCTTTAGATCTTTAACACAGTCTTTCTATACAAACTTTCATTGTCAAAAAACCATCACGTAACCTGGGCCGTGGCCTCAGTTTTACAAAATAAGGAACCTCACAGCGGAACCGAGAAAATAGCGAGAAATATGCGGCTCCAGCACCTTGAGTTGAACAGGGAAAGGCTCTGATTCGATTCTTGAAAAATTTGTTCCGGTTTCACTCAAGAACCGTATACCTAACATTGAGTCCTTCAAGACTAATTTGTGGAAATAAAGGAGCGCACATCTGCGGATGTCATTTGACCCGATTTTATCCCGCCTTTCCATTGATGATCAGTTATTTGATGCATATTCTAAAGTATTTTTGTGATGAGATAAAAAGAACTTCATTTTTTCATAAAACGTATGGAAATTATCCACGGCACTGCGAAGAATGACTCGTTGGAATCCTTACATATTCCTTACATTGATCTATACAGTTCTGAGCATGTCCACCCACAGATCCAACCACATGTACAATCGTCTTATGACATTCAGCAAGAAGCGACGGTTTTAATGTTTAGCGTGGGATGTGGGTTTGCCTAATTGACCCTCTTAGCTGCCAACTCGTTCCTTCTATTAGCGTACGTACTCGTGAGTGACTGGTCGTGAACTTAACTTGTACACCGATAGGATTCGCAGATGATTTACACTATCAACTACACAACCTGAGATCACCCACAATGTAATTCACAGAGGTACATGTATATTAAGGTTATCAGACGATAAATATTAGGATATCAGTAATGTAAAATGGACCTGATACTGCAGCACATCAAATTCATCAGTTGACGAATATTCTATCCTTTGATTACCCCTGCCATTTGATCTTCACTAAATTAAGCTCAATATTCAGTGAAAAACCAACACAACCAATGGTGTTCAGTGAGGGATTAATGGAGACTAGAAAATGTGCGGCATTATTTTAGCGACATTTAAATTGACACTGTCATCTGAGCGATCTATTTCTGTGAAAGCTCCCCTAACAGATGATGTTCGGTTTCAAAAACTTTCTATAAAAGTGAAACTAACTAAAAAGTCGGATTTGATTTTTCGTCTATGCAAAGTGTTCTTTCGATCTTTACTGGTCTTTGAAGATGATTCAGAATATCAATGCAAGTGAGTAGCAAAATTCCTGCAACGCCTTTGCCTGACACATTCTGACCTTTCCAGATTGTGTGAAATGCAGTCTTCTTGTCATTGAGTAATTACACACGATATACTCATTTGAATTCAATTCAATTCAAATGAAAAATGTGCCCCTAAATATACTCTCAAGCAGGGCTGTGGAAGCGATTGATTTTCATCCGCTTCCACTTCCATCGCTTCCGCATCTAATTATTGGAGATCTGACATGGGCTACAGACCTCACTATTTCGAGCCCTTTTTTCTTCATTTTACACTTTTTTACGAGTTACAGGTTCTGATGTTAACACTTATCAGTCTCCACGAACTTCTTGTTGCAAACCCTAGCTGACTTGTATGCGTTTTTTTTACTTGCCAAAAAGTCAAATATTTTTCAAATTTACTGAAAAATTTGACTTTTTGGGAAATTGTGAGATAAAGACGTCATATTTTCTCAAAATGTGTGTAGTAAAAATATATTAAGCAACCAAGAGAGTGATTTAGAGTGCTACAATGAAATTGCCTCAACACACACCAATCCGCACTGTGCAAAGTTGTCATTAAGATGATACTGACGTTTTCCGATTTCGAATGCCAGTATTCTGAGATAATTCACCTTCGTTTTCATGATAATGGTAAAATTAGAAGTAACTACATTTAGTAATAAAGAATGAAGGTGCCAATCTGTAATTAGATATAATAGATTAAGCACTAAATATGACAACTATTGCTTAACTCATGTCAAGACTTGAAAAAGGTCAAAAGTCAGAAGTGCCTCGCCCTGACACGTGAATTGCGTTAGTCATCATGATACTTTCGGTAGCTGAAGCGATCGTCGGGCATCCGCTTCCAATGAAATCGATCGCTTCCGCTTCCACACATTTGCTCCCAGCCATTCATTTCCTGTTTGTGTGCGCTCATAGCGATTTAATTCATGTATTGGTTGGATCCATTATGTGCTAGGATAGCTGAGTCGGCAGAGCCCCGGCACTTCGGCATGATGGTGCTAGAAGGTCCAAAGTTCCACTTCTTCATTTGTCCAACTTGGTGAGAGGCCGAGTATGTGAAGTCTCCCAACACCAACTTGCTGGTGTGACTTCGGTATTAGGTCAGGCAGAGTTTGGTAGAAATAAATAAGAAGTGCACAGAATTCTTAGCGGACTGTATAATTATCTGTAAATCTACAGGAGAACTTCACATCATGAATTGATAACATCGATCTTTGACATGAATTCATTTGTTAATCATTTCAGGTCACAGGCGGTGATGGGTAATGTCTGCAATTATTGTTGTCCGAAGCAAGAGGAGTACACAGTGAGTTTGACGTTTCCTTTCCTCTTTCCTACATTATGCATGTGTGATTTACCTCAGTGACGGAGAATCGAAGGCAAGAAGGACAGCAAGAAAGATATCGGTAATGCTCGTGATGCTGATTGTGTTTCATCAATGATTGCCGCCGATCAATGTGATAGTATTTGGGGCATTAGAGCGCAAGCGTTGATCAGCTTTCATAGTACTATCAGATTTAGAGCGCCAATTTGATTGCAATTTATTAAAAAGTAAAAGTAAGTTAAATCAGCGCATATTTGAAACAAACCCCAAATTGGAATCGTAGGGGTGAAAGTTACAGGCAAACTAATGGATATTCTGATGAAACAAATAAAAAGTAGACACACTTCAAAGAATGTCATTCAACTTAACAAAGCATGAAAATATGAAGGCATTTGTTTTGCGTACAGCTTGTGCAGGTGGTAGAATATGATCAGTGAGGACAGTGCTTGCTTAAATAGGCTGAGAGGTAGTGAATTTCGACGCTGTTCAATTTCAAAATTGTCGCGAGATGTACAAACTTTAACATTATTCATCCTCCACACAATCCCCAGTCATTCATACACTTTACAGGGTTATAGAATCCGAATACGAAACAAGGGATTTAACCTGCAGGTTGCGCTAGTTTCGTAATCTTCATTTTATCATTTCATTTAGCAGTCTCAGTGTTAGCACACGTCAATGCACGCACTATACCTGGAACCTTCATTAGCACTGTGGTAATAAGTACGAATGCTAGAGAGTTCTACATCTTTCATTGAGAATATACACGTACTTCAGCAATTTACTACTAAAAGTATATATTGTACTACTAAGTCACGGTTTTATATTGAAACCTCGTCTAATTCCTGGCTAGAGAATGAACATATGTGTACGAGTATTAAGTTGTCTCGTTCGAGTAATTCAAATTTAGCGGAAACTAATGATGCAATTTTCCTTGAGCAGCATCATGTGATCGATACAATTAAAGCACTTAGCCAAACATGTAGCATCAATTAATTTCGTATTCAATTAATAGCTTAGCACAGCAGCTTAGCTAATAATTTTGCGTTAGCAAAAAGCGAATGAAGCGGGGATGAAGGTCTATAAAGAGCATGAAGCAAGAGTATTACATCAGTATGGTTTTTGAAATTATAGGATTCAGGGCTGGGACCGATTAATTTTTTTGTAACCGGTTAAAATCGGTTAAATCAGGATTCCCGGTATTTGCTTGGTTGTCAAGGTTAATCAACAACTGCGGACCTTGTCAATTTGGGTTTCAACCAAATTCCTCCTTTGATTTCATTGCATGACTACATTACTTCACGTTTAGTTCAATTCATGCTGTTGCAAGTCGCCTTTGTATGACTAGTATTAACCTGAAAATGCTTCCAAATCCATGATCGCGGCATATTGAGATACTGGTATCAAAAGGATGATCATGCCACAACTTGCCTTTCACGCCGAACCAAGGCTGTGCTAATGGGTGACGCTGCTTGTATGATGAAAGTTGAAAGCTATGCTTCAGTTCTCCCTGCTCCCCAGATTTAAGAGTCAAGATGACGCATGCTGAAATGCTGTATTTCGATTGGCAGAGATAACCTAGAAAACCCGATAACACTAAACAATAGATACAAAGAATTGGATTTTACGCCTTTAGATCAATCCACATTAACATTACGTGTAGGGAAATAGCACGACTAAAGGATTCAAAATTGCGATGAGGGACTTTGATTGGATTATGAAACGGAGACTAGTTATCTCTACGACATGAAACCAGTGTAATCTATAGTTCACTCGGATTTCATTATACAATAAAAATCTAATCGAACGTTGTAACCGATTTTAACCGGTGAAGAGAAAGTGTAACCGGCTAACCGCGAAGATTAGCCGGTTAACCGAACCCAGCCCTTGTAGGATTCATTTGATATTATTTCCGACCGATGGCTACCATCGCTGAATCAATATCAGAATGCCATTTCATTTATGGTTCATCGATGGCCTTGTAGAAAATCAATGAGAAAAATATTGTTTCAGATTGACAAGGAATGTTCAGCTTAAACTTGGGTGAAAATAAAATGTTCAGTCCCGAAAATCAATCCTTACGAAAACAGTCAATTTAGTTGCATCTCAACCTTCATCAAAGTCGTTTCAGCTTTGTGACTTCATGGCAAACGCGATTATTTAATTGGTAGAGATAAAAATCGTAATTCAAGCAAAAGTGCTCCTGACGTATTTCCTACTGATACATTTCCAATTGTCATTTGATTAATTGCTAGTAGATTTACGATGCAGGACATAATCTTTAGGATAGGGAGCCTGCCGTTATTGTCACACGCATCTCGAGGACACATCACTGCAATCATGAAGGAACGATCCGATGATTGAGATGAGTGTCTTTTCAATTCATGTCAGATTCACTGATACAGCGAGAACTAGGATTCTCTCGATGACAAATTCAGACTTCATCTCTCATGATAAGTGCCATTTGCTGGGACTGTTGGATGATTTTGTTAATTGACAGTGTCCAATTCGACGCATCCGAATTCATTGTTTTACGACTCATTTCAGGTAATAATGTTAGCAAGCTTAATACATAATTCGCTTTCCATCAGCAAATTCGTGTTTGCTTATACACGCGTTGTGGCAGATCGCTTTCGCAATTTTCCTTCTATGCTTCACTAATGTCAGTTGCCATGAAGGAAGGCCTCTGCTGGACATTTGTTGTATAATATCCCAGAATAATTCAGTTGTCACGAATCTGAAATCATTTTTGACATCTACTTCCTTCCTGCAGAAATTTAGAAAATTATGCGAGCTGAGCCAATTGTTATTCTTGCTTCTATTATGAGCAGATCTATGAGCTGCATTGAGCTGCTGGCGGATCGTATTGAAGAGATAGGAATGTTATATAATTCCTGTATTTTCTATAAATGGATTTTCCTGCCCCTCTTTGCAGTATGCTGAGCTTCAGTAAAATATTGTAACTATCATCTCAGTGATAAACAAATGGACAGCACCTTTCATTTTGAAATACCTTTATATGCTCTATATTTTGGAATGCTAATGTGGATGCCCTTATACACAATCTCAAGTTCGAAAAGGAAGATTTCTGTTACAAAGTATGAAGAGTTTTAAAGCACTGGGGATGCAATGACACATCACATTTTTCACAGAAAAACATGGAAGTTCCGCTACAATCTTTAGATGCGCATCGTCGCTGTTCGCCGATAATTGTAGGCCAATGATTCATGCCGTCATAACGTACTTCCATTCGAACATGTTTGTTACCAGATTGGTTGACGTCGAGGTTGACCGGACTTGTATAACATATGTACAAATTAGATATCATAAATTGTGGTTTATATATTCTTTATATTGTACCTTTTTAGATATGTAATCACAATCGATTGCCGAAGACCTAGTAAGTCAAGCGACTCTACGTAATGTTGCTGAGCGTCTGCTTAGGACCTTCAGGTTACGGGATGGAATCAAAGATTATACATTTTGGTTTCTCAAGTTTCTTATTCAGGAGTAATAAAGAATATTTTTTGAACATTATTCAGTCTGATTATAAATGAAAAGTTGACGAAACAGGTTTTATTCAGTGAAAGTTGCAAAATTACTTGTCATCGTTAGAAACGACAAAATTTGCATAACCCTAACGCCCGCTGTCAGTTTAAACTGACGCGCGAATTTTATCTACAAAATCAAAATAAATAAGAACGTGCCATTTTACCTCAAAATTTTGTACATTAATTCCTAATTTACAAGATATTTAGTATGGATATTATTTAGATTCTTAATTGTGCTTGCCGTCGACGTGAACTTGAATCCATGATGATTTTTCATGAATTTTCGAAAGTATTCACAAACATTCAAATCTGAGGCGACTTAAAACAATTTTTAAACTTAGAACACTTGCTGGGTGGAAATATGGTTTATTAAAAGGGATATTGAGGTATAAGATTTGTGATAACTTCCATTGTGAAAAATTGCATAAATTATTTAACAGTCAGTTTAAACTGACAGCATGATAATATGGGTTAAGATTGCCAATTATGACTCAACATGAGTCAGATATCTTGCCAGTATGTAGTACAATGTAATGGCCTATATATTCCTATGATAGTGAAAAGAATAGTGTTGTGACCCCTACTTTGATTTATTCTTAATTAAGCCGTATGAGATCACTGTTTCATCTGTCTGTTTTAGAGTGAAGAAGCGCGTCGATGTTTTAGCTCTTTAGGAGAGGGAAACTATCAGTCACTCATGATTTGCAGATAAGTAATTACTGCATAATGCCCGGTCATGTAATTTCCGTGTACATTATTTCATTATATCTCCTGAGGCGAAACTCTATGTCTTTGTTCAATCAAATTTCCTTTCGCAATTAACTTCCAACTTTTACTAACATTCATGCAATTTGACATAATTTTCCTATTATACCTCTACGTCAGTTAATGTGGCGCAAAGTCACTATGCCTTCAGATAGATGAATGTTTGCGTATGTCCACCTATCAGATCCTCGGAACTGTTGATGCATCAAAATGATAAGCGTTCTTGTTGAAGACGTCATCTAGTATAACGAGGTAGAAATTGAGAAAATCCTTTCTATGGGTGCTAACCTTACCTCGAGAGGTAATTCATCAGAAGAGATATCATAAAATATACCTGAATTTTGAAACGAGCTCTGTAAATTAAACTTTGAAAGCTTGCATGATCGAAGTCATAACACGACTATTTGACGTGGGTATTACAGTGACCATCAGATAATAAGGAGTTGAGCATTCAATTACACTTTCAGTGCACTCAGATTCAAATGTAAGTACCAGCATTCACCAATGAGGATGTACATGTAGCTTGCGCTTTCAATTACCATAGTTTTTCGTCCATTTCATGACCGACCATAATCATAGAAATCCGATTTTTGGGTGGTTTTAGCTAGCAGGATGAGAATGGAAACCAGCTATTGATCAAAGTTGCCAGATCATGAAACTTTCAGTGATAATAGAATTTCCTGTCAACTTGGTGCATTGAATGTCATTAAAGAATAATCTTGAAATTTTAATTTAGTTCATTCTAAGGTACCGATATCTAGCCTCGTAAGTTTTATGACAAAATATAAAGGCATTGTGATCAAAAGCATTTTGCATGCTACAGGAAGTTGTCATCCTTCAGGCAGGTGTTGTCATGGCAACATGTTACTACCGCGTATTATTGTCTTCAGTATCTTTTAATATTATAATGTTGGATTTCTATGACTGATAATTCAACTGCGTGAATTAATGATTTCTACACACGGGCTTCATCGAAGGGTAAACGTTTTTTATAATGATGAGTCTTATTAGAGCAGACGCTTAGGTAGTTTGACTTAGCCGCTAGTCGGGTAGATCATGCATATTTGAGAAAGAGATCGACGGTCAGCCGAAGATTTGCTGGTGGTGGTTGGCCCAAACAATTACTTTTAAGGAACCGCTGCAACCAGGGGTGCGGAGCCGCATGATTTTTTAAGGCTCCGACTCCGGCTCCGGCTCCGAGAAAAAGTGCGGCTCCGAGAGGCTCCGGCTCCAGCTCCGGCTCCGCACCCCTGGCTGCAACTACATCAAACTTTCCTTTCGCTGGAGCGTTTAGCACGACTTGAACCAAGTTGAAATCACTTACTCATCGTATTGAATGGCCGCCATTATCCTGGAAGGCTGGCCCAAACAGATACCATATTATTTAAACATCTTCGAGGAATAGCTGTAGTATGAATGCGCGATTTAAGATGCATCGACATGCGCTTAGCTATGATCGAACAGTTGTATTCAGCAAACAATTAACTCGTGGTAATCAAATTGATTAATTAGACAGTCTCACAACTATTGCTGCGGCGAGTCCCTTAAGGTGTCTGTTTTGTCTAATCTGCCAACAGATATTTGCAAATGTTGGGTTCCTTTCTCAGATACGTCTACCAAACGACACGCATTAAAATCGGCAACCTTTCCAGCCAAATTAAACGTCCTGTACGGCGATTCTGCTGTGTAAACACTTAGTAAACCATGCAGTGGGTACTGTTGCTACCAGGGCTGTGCGCCAGTCGAACATGTTTTCACCGGGCATGACAACCGGGCCGGGACGGTGCACGGAATTTTTTTTTAAAATGCACGGAAGCACTTGTGCATTGTCTCTTGCCATTGATTGCCTGCAGAAAAACTGGAATGCTGTGCTTCAGTTTTTCAATAGAATTGCTGATTTTCTAGACTTAAATGGAAATTATATAGAAAAATGAATTTGAAACCAGTGATCGGACAGGATTGAGGTAATTTTCCGGAATCGGGATCTCGTAGAAATGAACTTCATGAAACTTCAAGTTAATAGAAACTGAGTCAGTTGTGAATGAAAGAAAGTAGCAATCAACAATATGTCTCAAGCTGTCATTGATTGATTTTTTGAACGGAAATGGAGACAAACTAGACAGTATTTTGAATATAATTCGTTTTTCATGCAACAATTGCTCTATCGCTGTAAATATGGCGAATACAGTGTGTTCCATACAAATGAATTTATCGGGATTAGATTATCGGCATCACGTGCGATCATCTGCTAGAGAATACGAGCACTGAGAGACTTAGATAGATCTTATTTTGCCAATATTTGTAGCTCTCATTTTAATAATCCCACCATAGTCCTGACGGAATTCTTTAAACTAAGTCACATCAGAAATTGTAAAAATATGCAACCTGTTAAAAGTCGAAGTGATAAATGCTTACAAGACATCAGAAGATGCATTGTCTTTTTATGATATAGCCGTGACTTTCATGGTTTCATCTTCATGATATAGCAATGAAAAGTTCGGAATTAGCCGGTAGCCAATGATAAAAAACGTTATCTCAGTTGGATTAATTATATTACATGCTTAAAATCATTTAAATGCTTAAATACATTTACTGTTGCTAAGATAAGATGAAAATTGAATTAATTTACTTATGTAATTGAAATAGGACACCATGAAATGACATGTCTAGGAATTCACGCATGTAGATGCACCGGCCCGAGAACCGGTGCGCCATGTGCATCCCGTGTGACCGCCTGTTTTCTATTCGCTCATTAAGCTGGACAGATGAGTACACAATTGATGCAAGACAGCGAAATGCACAAAGTTAAAATTGGTGGAATGGAAGTTTCTGTGTGCTAATAGGCTTACGAGCAGCTTCATCCAATGTATTGATTCTCCAAATTTAACACGTGCGTAGTGCGAAAATGATTGATTATTAGCAGAATCGGATAATCGATCAATTCCATCGATTAAAATGTATTTCATATTTTCCAGGACGCTTTTGCGGACGAACGTGCTCGTCTTCTACACAATCCAGTAGCTGCAGACCAATACTACAATAATTCTGGCAGGTAATTATATTCCATTCACGTACCATGCCCATAAAGTATTCAGATTATTGATTGGCTTTTATAAGATTGTCATTGATGTGGGGTTTTTATAAGACTGTCATTGTTGCGAATGAAAACATTTAAAAGAAGACAAGCAACGAATATAACTTTATTTTTCACTTAGATTTTCGGACTATGCCTTTATCAAAGGTGTAGAGGAAAGACTCACGCATTCAAATGCATAGACAAAATTTTGAAGTAGAAGTGATGATATCAGCATTTTGAAGATTAATAGATACTTCTTCTTGAGATGGATTAGTAGGTAACGCAACATAACATCAGTCTTCGTTTTTCAGCGACTATCCAAATAACAACTCAACCGTCTACTCCCGACGTGGTGATGTCAACGCTATGTTAACAGATATCATAGACACCGTCGCAGGGTGAGTACTTACTTCATACGGACACCAGAAAATGCCAAGGTGTCTCTAATCAAATTAAACATCAATAAATCAGATAGGATTGGAAAGGTGTCCTCAGGAAACTGTTCTTTCCATGCCCAGGTTAACTGACACTCTCTTTATTATGATTCTGTGATCTTATGATTGTTTGCTTCGCGGCTAAGTTATGATAAATAAAAGTATAGCAGCCTATTGTGCAGTCCTTCAGCTTCTCCAGACATTCTATGTATTTTAGGCTTGTTTGGGCCATTCCGACCCGTACTGACGACGCGAAGCGTGTACGGCTGTCAAGGAATTTTTGACATTAAATTGCTCAAGTCTGAGGACACATTTCTATTCAATGTCCAGGTGAACGGGCACTCTGCAATCTTTATTTAGAAAAGAAAAATGGCAAAACCATTGTTTGACAGTCCTTTTTAATTTTTCTTGCTCAAGAAAACTAATTCGAAATATGTTCAATCACCCAAATAGTAATTGAGTTGAGTCAGTCAAGTCAACTTTGTCAGCAGGAAGTGTATTTGAAATTTGGAATTGAGGTCACAATCTATAGTGAAATGTATAACAAATAACTGATTGTAATATGAAACTGTAACTTTATACTGTATCATAATACAGCACTAGGATAGTGAACTATAAATCCGATTTGGGCGTTATGATAGCTCAGGTGGTTAAAGGTCAGACTTCGGAACGGAACAGAAAAGCAAAAAATTCAGGGTTCGAGTCTCCGCCTTGGGAGGTATCACCGCTTTCATCAGAAGTCAATGCCAGTGATGAAGGATGTCCATCGCCTAGCTTGCTAGTATGCAAATAATTCAACATTTGGATTGTATTTCTTCTTCTTTTAGTTAAATGATGTATATATTGAATTATAAAAAGATATCAACAAATACAAAATTAAATTAAAATAAAATCCAGTTCACTTAAAGAAATTAATTCCTTTAATTGTATTTCTAAAACGTGTTTAATGGAAGCAGTGATTCGCTATCCCTTATTCACATCATTGTATTTGTTGCTCAGTTATAATCATTGTCAGTTCACGTGCAAGCGAAATGGTTTACAAGCATAATTCCTCTGTAATTTGAAACGCCCACGAGATGTAAGTCATTGAATGCCATGAAATAACAGGAATTGAAATGAAATCATTCGTTATGTAAGGCAACACATCACATATTCTATTCAGCAGAAGTAGAAAAAGCAAAGTAGTAAAGCAAAGACCCCCATGTGTCTTCATCTGTATTAAACAGGGTTCCTACGCCCTTGAATTGTCCTGGAAGTCAAAATGGTCCTGGAATGTCCTGGAATTTCCGAAATTATCCTGGAATTACATTAATTATTTCTTTTTTTATTTTTGGCTGTCGGAATCGACTTTAATCACTAAAGACTTTCGTTTTTATTTCAGGATATTTATCTGTTGTATTCGCTTCTGTGATATATCAATGGTTTGCGGGCGTTTATAATTCTTACTGATTCCGAATGTGTGCATGAATCATGGGAAGCGAGACAATGATAATCAGCAATCTCATTTACTACCTCCGATGCAGGGACTTGAAAGTGATCACAGAAGTCTGGGTGCTCTTAAATGATAGTTATTTATTATCCACCGAACATCAGCATTTTCCACTTGCATTTAATTACTAAGAAGTAAAGTTAACTTCTGCCATATTGTCAGCACCAGTTTCAATTGATTAAATTTTCCATAATTTTAGGAAGAAATACATTCAACATACATACAATTTTAGGAAGAATTATTTGATTATCTACAGAATCTAATGTCATTATGCCTATTCTTCTACTTTCACCTATTTGTGAGTTTATCGATTTTTTTCTGATAAGTGGTGACATTCATATGGCCTAATTTCTCGTCAGACACAATTTTGTACTTCAACTCTTCGGTCGTTTCACAAGCAAGTTTTTATATTTTTAATATTATTACATCATGAATTGTATAAATATATAACTATGTAACCATTTTTTTCTTTTTAGTTACATATATAAATGTACATGTACCCCCATACACGTATGGTTCATTAACTGTACATTTTGTCGGTTTAGGGGAAAGCGTACAGGCCTACTTAATCTACGAAGCCAAGCAAACGTCTTAAACCAACATGAAACCAGGGAAACATGGGACCTCAAAAATAGAGGTTTGTCACCGAAAGTCCATGCACTCGTATTCAGGCCCTGTTTAAGGCCATTTCGACCTACCATAGAGCGGAACGGTTGCGATAAATGACTTCTGGAGAGCTTACAGTTTTAGCCGATCATATTTGATCATTTGATTATAAGATCTACCGGTATACTCCTTTTGTTAGATGTTCTGAAATCAAGTAATCATCCTTTTAATAAGCCCAAACGGGTCCAAATACGTCTACTATATCATAAACAAAGGGTATTTAAAACATCGAGATTATATTCATTACATATTTCGTATTTTTAAATGAAGATATCTTAAATGAAGATGAATTATTAACAATAATGATATGACGTTCATCAAATATTTAAATTGTAAAACACGAATAAAAGCCTGCAGATATTAGGCCTAAGTGTAAATAGGGCAAGGTATGAAAAAGGAATTCTAGCATTTTGCAGTTTCCTGAAGGAAAAACGCGATGTAAGATATTTCATTATGATAGAACGGAACGGAAGCAACGGTACCGTTCCAATGAAGTGGGCGTTCCTGGGAAGTGGAAGGGAATTAGAACGGAACGGTTCCACCTCAGGGGTTTAACATCTCAAATATTCAGAGAGAGACCGCCCACCTGAAGGTCCGAAATGGGCCTTCCACCGTCTTAAGACGGCTCTGTTCGCATTAGAAAGTTTTGATGCGTCAGCACTTTTATTAAGCATTCATCTTTAACAATTAAACCGGAAAGATTGTTGTTAGATTCCTAGTTCAGTAGGTGAGAGATGTACTTACGGATACGTTAATTTTCTATGTGATCTGTAATCTCTTGTTAGTGTCAATGCGAAGCGGAGCGAATGTTTTGACATGAGTAGCTTATGTTTTACGTTGAAATAAAATTTCATATTACTGTTTAGCAGACGTCACGATAGATTTCTTCTACAGTAAGCCTAATTTAAATGTATGGTATCAGTAAATAATTATAAGGCTATAAAGTAAATACAATTTTCTCATCACTCACCATTTCTTATGTGTTTTCATTTTTTTGAATTAATTGAATTGCAATTTTCCATTTTAAGGGATTTTGAAAGACGGGAATAAAAATGTCGAAGCGTAAGTGTACCTATTCAACTCTTTGGTCTGACAAGTCCAAATTCCCCAGATATGCATCTTGGGTTGCACCAGTTTTAAATGATCCTCACTCAGTGAAATGTACGATTTGCATGGTTCAGTTGCTGGAAGCGTTCAACGATGTGCACAAAGGTCTGAACATCTCCAAACAGCTTATTCAAGTAAGTATGGACGGGCCGAACATTAATTGGGTGCTACTTGATGGAATCAAACAGATAAAAAAGAATGATCCTTCTTCACCAGAAATACTAGAGATGGGAAGCTGTGGTCTACATGTCATTCATGGAGCCTACAAGGCTGGTCAAGAAGCTGTAGGATGGCAAATACAACAGTTCTTGAAATGTTGTTATTCTTTGTTTAATACCTCGCCTGCTCGTCGTGCAGACTACTTGTACGCCAACGAAGTTGAAGAAGAAGGTAGCAGCCAGATGTTTCCTTTAAAATTTTGTGATCATCGTTGGCTTGAAAACGGCCAGGTGCTTGATCGGATAGTGCAAATTTTGCCAAGCCTATGTCTCCGCCTGCAAACGGCAACCGAAATCCAAAGGGCCGTCATGCTCGTCAATGTATGAAATTGAAGAACAACTCATCAGTCCTCAATCATCAGCATTGCTATTGGCTCGACTGGAATTCTCTCGATTTGTTTGCCATTTACTGGAACCATTTCTTTCGAAGTTCCAATCAGAAAAACCGATGTGCTCACTTTTATACCAAGATCTGATGGACTTGACGAAGCGGTTATTGGCTTTTGTCATTACTGATGAGGCGATTGCGAATTCTTGCACCACAGGTGCTAAATTGTGCCAAGTTGATTTGGAAAAGAATCGAAAACCGTCTGAAAAATGTGATTTTGGATTTAGAACAAAAGCACAGATTAAGAAAATATCGTTACCCCCTCAGAAATTGGAGTTTCGACTGGATTGTCAGAAATTTATTGTTGGCATTCTGGAAAAGATATTTGATCGTTCACCACTGAAATACAACCTGACAAGGGCTATCTCTGCGCTATCTCTATATGTCATAAGCGATTCATCAGAGCAGGCTTTGAAGCGGTTTGATTCTCTCTTAACAATTTTTCATGAAAAAAGCATATATCTGCTATTTTGGCTGACAAAGCGGAAGAGCAATTTTCAAAACTCGCACGAGACAAAGCGTTCATAGAAAAAGCCATCAAGTTCGAATGGTCGACCGATCGTCTGGACAAATTTTTTCATGAAGCAGTCGGCTCGAATCCTACATTCACTGAGTTGTGGGAAGTCATGAAGCTGGTCCTGATCCTTTCGCATGGAAACGCTCGTGTGGAATCAAGGTTTTCCATCAACAAGGATCTTCTTTTCTGCAATATGAAGGAGAGCACGATCGTGAACCAGAGAATCGTGTATGACGGTATTCATCATGCTGGAGGCCCATGTGAGGTGGATATCAACAATGGAATGCGAAATTCTGTCGGATTGGCTCGACAAAGGTGTGTACAAAGTACATTTACTGTACTAGTAGAATTGGCATTATTTAAAATTCCTAACTTACGATTTCTGTAATGAACTAAGCAAGGTGCAGTAATCAACGATAAGTTACTTCATGTGGCCTACATGGGCGATGGTACACATGTATATACCCTTGGTATGTTGTGTTTGGGGTTTATCAGTCGACCGCATGTATTGTTATGGAAGTATTATAAATACAAGAAGCCCCGATCTGGTGCGTCGATCTTCTTAAAATGAGCTACGTCTTGTAATTGCTATTTTATTGTATGAACTCAAAAGATTGTACATGTCAAAATAAGATAATTTTGTCTGCATAATAGAACGTATCCGCATTAAATGTCCTCTCTCTTTAAGGTATCATCTCCATCTTAAAGAATCACGCGAAAAGAGAGGGCAAAAGGAAAACAATAAGAAGACCGATGGTGAAATCAAGTTCCTTGTCGACCAGAAGGCCAAAATCCTTCAAGAAGCAAATCTGGAACTATCCAAACTAGATGATAAGATTTTGAGCCTGAAGAGACATCTGTAGTTTTTACTTTTTTTTCTCCTGCATTGTTTTGCATTTTTCAGAATCAGTCAAAGGTTTTATGTAATTTTGTTAAAATTGTTAAGTTTTTGATATCATCTTGTTTTGTATGCCAATTTTTATAACTCAGATTTTATATAGCATAATTAAATGGATTCAATTTATGCGACCTGTTCTTTATTACCATAAGCAATGTGCGTATACGTTTATTCCTAGTGAATCCATATACGTCAGGATTTACCGGTACTTTACCATTTCTTATGTTTGAGGTATGGAGAGATTGTCATCCTGGAAATTGTCCTGGAATGTCCTGGAATTTCTTTTATCATATGGCGTAGGAACCCTGTTAAATCTGTCTGAGGAAGACCTGTGTCTAGATATTTGGGGAACATCAGGAGATTGATATCAAACGAAGAATTAATTGTACGTCGATCTCGTGAATATATTCAGTCTAAATTCATCAAAAATACTCTTCAGTGCACGTTAGTATCATAAACGTAGTCGGTCTTCAACCTTGTGCATTACCTCCAAGTTCATTCAACATAATATGAAGTAGAATGTTCAAGCTTTAAGAGCTGTGTGTCTTCAAGGTCTCGACTCATGCTTTCAAACTGACGGTATTTTGGTTTGACGTTGACCGTGAATGTACTCAAGACTTCGTATTAATCCATGTAACGATTACAAGCAGAGTTGGAAAAGTCGGAATTGGAATTAATTCCGACCCGGAATTAATTCCATTTTTCGTCGGAATTGGAATTGACGATATTTAAATCTACTGGAATTGGAATTGACCTTGATAAGCCTCAATTCCACTTTTTCGATAGACCTGTGATAAATCTATTTGTACAAAAATTGAAATCACAGTATTCGGCTGTTGTGTTAACTGCACGCAGAGATAAAAGAGAGAGAGATAGATCGACAGAGCTAGTTTTATTCTATTGTTGAATAAAGGGTGCTAATTGTGACTATTATAATAGAACTTTGAGGGGATTTTCAATGTGACTGTGGACACAGTTACATCGGACGCACCGAGAGGACTTTGCGGGTCCGAATGAGAGAACATGTTCCTAGGTGGCTTGAGGATAGAAAGACAAGACCGCGATCTAGAACAGCACCTCTAAGTTCTATCGCTCGACACATACTTGAATGTGACTCTTTTCAGTATCGTCCACTTTGTACATATTTTTCTATTTTATCATCTTGTAAATATCATTTTTCTTTGCCTGTATTGGGACGCACTGTACATAGCTGCGAGGCGACCTGTTTTATGTGTCCATAAAGAGTTCCTTTATTCAGTGTCTTTACCTTGGCACTGATTGGTTGGTGTCACTGGCGGCAGTTATCATTGATGTTTCTCAGCCATCTCTGTACATGTTCACACTTGGCCGTCCACCCTTGACAAGAGGCCACGAAAGCGCTCGGGTATTAAACACATGAAGTCAATTGTGTTGCTTTCATTATTAAAACTTAAGATAATATTAAGTGAGATGGTGGCATTGTTGCATTTATCATTTGAAATTTGAACTCATGGCATTGAACATCTTCAGCTGCTGCAAATTAAATTGAAATGGAAATGTTGCTTTAACTTCTGACACCCTTGCAGAAGACTACATGCTTCGTTATTATTTTGTCTTTCTTGTGATCTATATAAATTTAAATCGAATATATTCAAATTTCAAATTATGGTAGTTTAAAAATGCAATGTGTAGTGTTGACATATCCTATTTCTTTCAATAAAATGCCTTATATTATGTGACACAGTGTATTAGGAGAAATTATGAAAGTTTGCATTTGTATTCTTCCATTTACATCTCTCAAGTCGCACACATCTATTTTTATGCTGTCTTGATGAATGAAGCCAACATCTTGAATATTGAATGGCGACGATATTCCTGAGAAGCCAGTCAAATTTTCTTTATCTTTGATCTGCAATGAAACTCGTCATCAGTTCTCACATAACGTTCTGAGTTATGTCTTGCGTTAAAATTAGTCAGGTTAGACAAAGGATGCATCCATGTGAATGATTCTCATAAATGGCGCATGATAATAATTTTCTTTCATTTTATAAGCGTAGTTGTTAATTTCTCTCACTTGCAAAGTACTCTGCTGAGCACTGTCGATTCCCAGACCTCTGTGAATACCTATGATAAAGCTGGAGTGAATTCTCTAGACAAGAAGGCGTAATAAATTCGACTGTGACGATGAATGCGATTCTTTATTAATATGATAACATGCTAAGATGCCATATTTTCTCTAGTAGAACCTGTCCTCGATTGCAATCTGAACTTGAACTGAAATAGATCGCAAGTGCTTCATTGATCTCAGTACTCCTTTCCATCTTAAAATGTATCTGTATTTTCATCCTCCGTATGAATTGCAGTTCTAATCATGATGATCAGATAATATGATAGAACTGATAATAGCTCAAATAATGCTTCTAAACATCGATGTAAAACGATCAATAATTACAAACTTCATCTCAAAAAAATCGAGACAATTACATTTTATGATAGAAAATTATAATAGGTTGACAAAATCTGCAAACCATAATATCATCATCGGATGTTCAGAGGAAACATTCCTACCATCGGAAGATTTCTATTGTATTTAGGACAAACAACATCGTTCCTAAAACTACCTTAAGGAACATTATCAGCAACTTGCTTAACGTTGGAACGGGAATTTCTGGAATGAAAATATTTGAGGAAAGATGTACACCGATGCTACCAGACCCGTATAAATCATAGGAGGCTGAGTCGTCTCCAATTGACGATTTGTTGTTTACTACAGACGTAAAATCGGAAGGTCACGAGGAATCGCGCCCTGTAAACAACTGAGAGTTAATATGAACATTATACATACTGTTTCAATGTTAATTTAATAATACTAATAATATCTTTATTGCTTCACATGGTTACAGTCGGTGAACGCATTGCAAAAGTACAAGATCATAGATTACAATATTTTATAAATGAACAACGAAAGGGTTCAGTTTTTGCGAATGGTGGACGCAAAGTGCACTGAGAACGAATTAGTCGACAATGATGTGGTTGGAACATAACAGACAAGGGGTGAGAGGACACCCCTCAATTGATGAAATCATTTTGTAACACATCTTTGTGGCAACTTCGATGAATGAAGGAAACTCATTCGAATTGATAATCCTAAACACTCGCTTCTCCAAGCGCATTATTTTATTAAAAATATAGTCCGGTGCATTGCAATAAACTGGATAAGCAAATAAAAATATGGAGCGAATAAAAGCGACATATGATCTGTACATAAAGGTAGCAGGGCAACCCGATCTCTTACGATTGTACATGACATAAAGTCTCTTCCTTGCTTTCATAACCAAATCATCCAAATACAAATTCCACTTCATGTCACTAGAAAAAGTAACGCCCAGAATGCGAATGTATGAGACTTGACACAAGGCATTACCATCTGGAAAATAAACATCTACTACAGGGGCTGAGGGGGGTTGAGTGTACTAAAATATGTCCCCGCATTTTGACTCTTGATTCTTGTAAAGGACCCCTAGGATGATAAAAAAAACTTGGGTAGACATTCCAGATCGAGGACCTTGACCCCTAAAATCAAAATGGCGTCCAAGATGGCCGCCACGTCATTGCTGTCATAATAACAGAGCATACAAGTCACAAAGCATAGTGATAATGGAGTCTAACCCTAGGTTATCAGGGTCGAGCAATCTATTGAGACTATGTGCAAGCCAATTCACCCATCTCATGGTCAATTAAATGCAAAATGGGCCCCAATATGGACACCAAACTCCAAGAAATATTCATTTTTATGCTAGTTTGATGCTTTTGGATTTCAAAAGTACCATGGCATCGTGGATAACGGAGTCTATTCCTAGGTTATCAGGGTCGAGCAATCTATTGAGACTATTTAAAGGCCAATTCAACCATCTCATGGTCAATTAAATGCAAAATGGCCGCCCCATGAGGCCACCAAAATCCAAGAAATATTCATTTTTTTGATAATTTTATGCTTTTGGTTACAGACGTGCCATAGCATAGGTTATCAGGGTCGAGCAATCTATTGAGACTATTTACAAGCCATAATTTCGGATAAAGTTTTTGTGACAATATATATCAGACCCAAATACCGAGTGAATGTCCTGTAAATCACTCATTCGATAGTAGACATCATACTGGAAAAATACCACAGCTTTTAGCAGTTTCTCAGCGCGTACATCTTCGCAAACTCTGAATTTATGTGAACTTCTTTTCAATTTCTCTTTTCCACAAACCGTACATATTATTTTACTTGGTAGAAATCCTTCAGATGGACGATTTCGTGCCATTATTTTTGCTCGCGTTGTGCGGTTGCATGTGATTTCTTCTTTGATTTCTGTGTCAGATTCTGATTTTTCTATCTCTTCTTCGGATTTCTTCATTTTTTCTTTCATTCGATCTGGGGTCTTCTTAAGAGTATACGACTTATAGCATTTGTTAGTAACATGAAATACAAAGTCATCTTGATTTACTTGTTCCAATCTTCTTGCAACGACGTCATTGCGGATTCTAGACGATTCGAGAATTTTCAGTCTTGATTCTGCTGTTTTGCTAGTTGCTTCTGTTGCATTTGTCTGACAAATGATGCACTTTTTAACATCGACATGTGGCAACCCTGATTGACTTCTCTTTAGAGGAATTCCTTCCATTTCTGTCATTCGGACAGTGTGGATCCTGAAAGCAAAAAGAAGCATAGTTGAGAAAGATAGCAAAAGAGACCTAAAGACGATTGTTTACAAGATAGTCAAATATTAATGTGATGCATATCAAATTTGACATAGGTTCTGGGCTCCCGTCAGGGAGGCTATTTCCTGGAATCTACTTCTGAATAGAAGATGCCAGTTAGACATGCTGAAATGAAAATCCTTTGGGTGTGGCAAAGTAATACACTAAAGGAGTAAATAAGGCTATACATAATGCTAAGTCTTGTTTAATGAGCATATAATTAAGTCATACTACTTGTTAAATAGGCATAGTTATCAATGTATGTAGATATTTGGTATATAGGAACGTAATCAGCGATGCATTCTGTATACACATACTCGTACGTCGTAAGATAGTACACTAATAAGAACACAAAAAATGACATCAGTTCAAGCAAACGCATGAGCTGAAACAAGGAGTCCTGTTTTAAGGTTTGATGGAAAGTTTTCACAAAAAAATGACTCACCATTCTGGAACTTCATTGGAGTGCGGCGGATCGTATCGTAGATGAACTTGGCATTCTTCACACCATCGAAGTTGTATAAAAGCATTCCCTTTCGTGATGACGATGCAATGACGACACCAGTGATTGGTAGATAGTTGAGCGAAACGGTTATTGTGTCAAGTGAACACAGGCTTATGAAATGAACAACTACATTTTGCATTATTTTACATTCACAGATAGCAATTACATCTAGGATATACTCCGAGACAATGGTCCTAAAAAACAAATCATTAAGCCGGTTCCTTACAATTTAGCAGTCAGAAATAGGCGGCCATTTTGCATTTATTTGACCATGAGATGGTTGATTTGGCTTGTAAACAGTCTCAATAGAGTGCTCGACCCTGATAACCTGGGAATAGACTCCCGTTATAACGTTTGCCATGGTACTTTTGTAACCAAAAGCATTAAACTAGCATAAAAATGAATATTTCTTGGATTTCGGTGGCCTCATGGGGCGGCCATTTTGCATTTATTTGACCATGAGATGGTTGAATTGGCTTGTAAATAGTCTCAATAGATTGCTCGACCCTGATAACCTGGGAATAGACTCCGTTATCACGATGCCATGGTACTTTTGTAACCAAAAGCATCAAATTAGCATAAAAATGAATATTTCTTGGATTTTGGTGGCCATATTGGGTGCCATTTTGCATTTAATTGACCATGAGATGGTTGAATTGGCTTGCACATAGTCTCAATAGATTGCTCGACCCTGATAACCTAGGATTAGACTCCATTATCACTATGCTTTGTGACTTGTATGCTCTGTTATTATGACAGCAAGACGTGGCGGCCATCTTGGACGCCATTTTGATTTTAGGGGTCAAGGTCCTCGATCTGGAATGTCTACCCAAGTTTTTTTTATCATCCTAGGGGTCTTTTACAAGAATCAAGAGTCAAAATGCGGGGACTATTTTTGCCCACTCAACCCCCCCCCTCAGCCCCAGGACTAATCAGACAAAACCAGATTCTTTTTTGTTACAATGTCCATTACAAAACACTTATTTTTATTGAGAGCGAGCCAATATCGGAGGACCATCTATCAATGCTATTTAGCTCTTGCGGAGATTATCCTTAGAGCGTCTCGAATAAAATGAAGGAAGGTAACATCATCGGCATAGCGCACCATGAAGGTATTCCAACAGACAGCAGAAAGCGAATCAGTAGCCAAGCAGAATTTTCCTATATTATAGTTTTATTTTCCTATATTCCACTTGACTTTTCGATTGCCGTTGTGTCAGCTCCATTATTTAACAAGCGTAAAACTTTTTTGACGTCAGGTTGTATAGAAATTTCTTGCAGTATGTAAAAAGTGAATGAAGCGCAGAAACTCAACCAATGAGATGATGATTATGGAACTAATGGCATTTTGACCATCTGAATACATGAAATCGCTTACATAATTTGGCATTATACTTCAGCTGTATAAGTCTCGATAATTAATTGGACATTACCAATCTAGTTATCTGACCTTTTATTGAGATTTTGGACAATTTCATACTGCTATTTCAAGTGGATCGTGAGTAGCAATAGCACCAAAAACATTACGGTGAGTGATTTCATAAATGCCTGTCGCTTTCGTCAGGATAATGCGACAAAATGCGCTTTCAAATTGAGCATGATCCATATGAAGACCTGAGCTCCTATATTGAATGCTTTTCTGCGTCAGTTAGTAGTATCCTGTTTTGTATTCAGTCAAGCGAAATCTTAGGCATCTTGCTGAAGTAAAATTCTTACTGTAAACCATAAAAAAATTTCTGATATTCAAAGCATCAAATCGTATAACAGAAAGCGTGCCAGCATCGATGATATTCAATAATCCAACACTGTCATTATTTACATATGG
This sequence comes from Prostheceraeus crozeri, assembly GCA_907163375.1. Taxonomy (NCBI): domain Eukaryota; kingdom Metazoa; phylum Platyhelminthes; order Polycladida; family Euryleptidae; genus Prostheceraeus; species Prostheceraeus crozeri. Next base: position 54,995 of record CAJQUW010014162.1, on the reverse strand, counting down.
CAGTAGAAATTATGAGTTATTTCCTGGTGTCTTGATTAATTTTCTATTTCTCTTATTACACGTATAAACATCTGCTTCGATATAGATTAGTAACTTAAAGGTTGCGCGGTACATCGTAGATGATTTTTCTTGCATTATATTTTATATTTTTAATGATTTCATTTGAATGTGAATACAACTCATTGGTCAAGGCATTCTTCAACTTTCCTGTTATTAAAACTTTCCGTGGCGTGGGTAGCTCACCGCTTGTCGGCCTTTGGTGAATCCTGGAGAGCAAAGGCAGTGGAAGACATAAAGATTGTAACCACAATTGGATTCTGGAAAATATAGATATATTTATTAGTACACAAATTTCTGCTGTAATTCCAATCTTATAGGTATAGAAATTAGCCGATGCCTTAATTAAGGACAAGTAAGTTATTTCCAAATGCTAGACATGCACGGATAGGAGAATTTGCTTTATAGACATGGAAGTTGGTTGCCCAAACAGTTTCACTCTTTCAATTATCGTTTAGACTAATGTCGAACTGCTTGTATTGATGCATAGTTGTTTCAGTCTAAATCTGGAAATGAGTTTCTCAAGATGCTGCTATTACAAAAATAGCGATGATAGACAACGAAAGTCTTTCGCAGTATATTGGAATATCCAAAGAAAATGACAACGATTAGATCAAGAAAAGACACCAACACTCTTAATTCCCCGACGCACTCACCTGACCAGGAATCGAGACGAGCTCACACTTTCCATGCTGTCATCACCTTGACGATGACAATAAATAGCGACGATAAGCCGCGATATGTTTACCGTCGAGAGATTGTTTAAATGTTCAAATTCAATTGATTGCAGAAACAGTGAATGTCAAATATGCAATATATAATATATGGTCAATTTTCTCTGACATGACCGTGTAATGCAAGTTAAACAAAATCAATAAATCAGCAGTTATCGCAGCTAACCCGAAAAATAGCTACATTGGCAATCTATACACTTCAAGATCGGGAAATTTTGAAAGCACAGTCGGCATTATCTGCGTTTGATAGACTTTCAACTCCCAGAAACCGAGCTGGTTGATCTGTAGCATTGAGTCCAGTCCTCTACGTACCCTCTTGATAATGATAACTCTGATTTTTACAAGAGTGGAACAACGTCGATGATGTTAAAAGAGTGACTCCAAGCTACAGTGTCTCTTCGAGTGCGGAGAAATCAGCAACTTTTATATTTGACACGAGCGATCTTCACGAGCATAACTGGGCTACGACAGACAAATCAGTGCAATATTCTGTCAGTTTGCAGTCCTCTTCTTGACACCACTTGAAGACAGCTTGAAGAGATTCATCGTCAACAGCTGTGCATGTATGAATTTGAATGCAATCTGTATTTGGTTTGCTCGTGCTTCTTTGTTTCATTAAATTTGTGACTCTTCACAAATTTGTCGGAAGTAAAAAATATTTGTCGAAAATGCAATTTAAGATTGATAAAAAGCATGTGATATTTGATTCTAAAAATGTCCCTACTAGCCAACTCAGAGCTATGAAAAAGTAGAAATGTGAAAATTGATCATCAGAATAAGGGCATGTCATCAGAATTGTCGGAAGTAAAAAATATTTGTCGAAAATGCAATTTAAGATTGATAAAAAGCATGTGATAATTGATTCTAAAAATGTCCTACTGGCCAACTCAGAGCTATGAAAAAGTAGAAATGTGAAAATTGATCATCAGAATAAGGGCATGTCATCAGAATTTGTCGGGAAGTAAAAAATATTTGTCGAAAATGCAATTTAAGATTGATAAAAAGCATGTGATAATTGATTCTAAAAATGTCCTACTGGCCAACTCAGAGCTATGAAAAAGTAGAAATGTGAAAATTGATCATCAGAATAAGGGCATCTTAATGTTGAAAAAATGCGTGGAGCATATAGAAGCAAAGAAGGAAATAATAGAAAATTGGACTCATTCAAGTTCCTAAGCCTTCTCCCTGAAATTCAGGGATGATAACGTATTCCAAATATTTTTCAACTTATGTGTCCTCTTGACCTTTTCAAGATCTTCAGTCTAAGGTTGACATCAGCTGCAATAATTTGGCAAAAAAATATAGTAAGAATAATTAATTCCTAACTTTAGATGTCATTATTTAATGTACAACCTTGAGCCAGTAGCAAAACAGTGACATCATGATCACTTGCTAAGTCCTATTTAATCTCAGGAATATATTGATTGAATTCGGCATCTTTATGAAACTTTCGAAATCCTATTGTCGCCATCGAGGAAAAACGCACTTCTTGAAATCCAAACTTGCAGCGCCTTCGAATGTAAAGGATAGCTGCTCCATGACCCATGGAATCCCATGAACCGACTTAATCTGTCCGCTGGCCTAAGTATGAAATATCTTCCCTTAGAAATCCGTGAAATGATTACTGAACTTGCTCTGTAGACAAAATGAGAGAAACTGTAAGATTGTGAACCCGAAGTTCGATGAGGACAAGAATAAAAAGGTTAAGGTGTTAATAATAGGCATAGAATTGCGACACGAGAATAATTCATTTCTCTATCTTTGATGAACCAAGAAGTTTAGTCTTGTTAAAATCAAGGCGAGAGAGAATGATAAATGTAACGAAGTATTTAATGAACGGTGTCCTCAAATATTGAACTGAAATGGATTGGCGCAAATATGGTGATTATCTGAAAAGCATTGCCTTGTCTTCTCAAGTCGCAAGCATCAATCGAGCCGCACACTGATTTAGCTGTAGGAAAGATGAGCACTGTTTAATTAACGTTTGCGGTTCGTGTGCGATTTCTGAAGGTATTTATCAGAGAAAAAGAAGTGTTACGTAACATTTTTAGAGGCAGAACTAATTAATTTTACTTAATGTTAATGGAATAATCTACTAGCAGCATTAAGTCAGAAATCTCGGTTTATATCAAGGAAATTCATTTACAACCATGTTTGAATAAACCCTGTGCCATGAATATGGTTTAAGTTGTGGAGCCAGGGTAAACCAGATATTCGGTTGTGAAGTTATGCCAAACTACGATGCATTTCGCTTACCTCCGGCAAGCATGGCCATGTTCTGAAATCACAAAATCATTTCACAATCTAAATAAATGAACGAAATTTTTGTTCAGACATGATTGATAAATTAACAATAATCAATAAGTGTTCGAAATCTCTATGAAAATGACAGGAACTAGATTTACTACTATCTAAAAGGCAAAAGTAAAATGAAGAAAGGTTAAAACAAAACAGAGACGTCTTTTTACTTGTCTCTCGTTCTGTTTTAACTTTTCTACATTTTACTTTTGACTTTTAGATAGTAGTAAATCTAGTTCCTGTCATTTTCATAGAAATTGCGAACGCTTATTGACTATTGTTAATTTTTTTGTCATGTCTGAACTAAAACTTCGTTCATTTATTGACGAATTTCGTTACCGGTGGTAAGCGAAATGCATCTTAATTTGGCATAACTTGCGTTTTTCACAACCGAACATCTGGTTTGCCATGGCTCCGCAACTTAAATCCTATTTGCAACCATTGGCCAGCCTCACGGAAGCACATAGCTAGTGAGTTGACAAAGTTCTAACAATTGGAAGGCTTGTGCAAATAGCGGGTTTAGCCACACTTCGTAATTTTACAGAATAGTAATTTTAAGATTTTGAAACATCACCAGACAAAACGTATCTACGCAAGTCCCCTGAACATCAGAGGATGCAAGTATATGCGCATGAATTACCAGCTGATTCAGTAGTGAAGCTGAACACGTGTGGGGACAATGCGATTATTTGACGCCGACAGTTACGATTTTTCGCTTCTTTGCTTCGTAGTAAAACAATCGGATGTGCTGTTTATGATGAGGAAGCTTTTCAACAACACGTTTGAGAAAATTGCAGCATGAAGGATAGCACGATCTAACTTAGAATTCTAATTTGTCACTAGCAGAGTTTCTAAGTGCACGGCTTGTATACAGAATTAACCGCTAAGATCGCGTGTTTACATACGTCATAAAGTTAGCGCACACAAGCCAAGACTGATGTAACAGTCCTTCTGTGAGCATACTTGCAGGAGGCAGGAGTTTGCTGATTTACGTGCCTGTGAATCACCTGAGTCAGAGCAATTGTGTGCGCTATCACGGTCTCGTGAAAGTAGGTCTGTTTTAGTGGCAAAATTCATCTATCAGTGGTCAAGCATGAAGACTTTCTTGTTATCATGAGTCTTACCTACCTACGTGTGAAGCATAAATTTCCCTCAGTGTAAATTGAAATATTCTTGTTGCTCTACTGAAAAGATGAGAAATATCATTTGCACCACTTAGTCCTTTCACAGAGGAATGGAATTGACCTCGACTTATTTACAAGGCAATTTTTTGCTGCATCTCGAGCGCATGAGGGATCTTGCAACCATTTAGTATAATCTTGTGTACTTGGTGTGATAACATGCAAGAGCTATCGCCCCTATAGTCCGGGAGCTAGCGTGAAGTTGTGCAGGGAACGAGGTAGTACATAAAACTTTCACATAGCATAGTACACCTCTAACCTACTGCAAAACTTCGCGTCTGCCGGATCAGATCATTTGCTTTTCAGAAATAGAGAGGATAACACAATCCTATGTATTTCCAGTGGTAAAATTGTGACATTTAAGGTGTTGACTCCATTTTTTCGAATTTTTGCTCATAAAAGTTACACAAATTGGTATTTTGTTGAACTGGTTATTATAGAAATCATCTACAGATCATGATCTTTCAAATGAGTTATCAGTCAGTGACAGAGGATGAAGTAAAGTGTACAAACAGACACTTTTCGTTAAAGTATATCAACAATTTTCCTGAAATTTCCATGTTTAAAATTTGCAGTTACACCAACGAAAAGTGTCTGCTTTGAACACTTTACTTCATCCTCTGTCACTGAATGATAACTCATTTGAAAGATCATGATCTGTAGATGATTTCTATAATAACCAATTCAACAAAATACCAACTTGTACATTTTTTATGAGCAAAAACTCGAAAAAATGGAGTCAACACCTCAGATGTCACAATTTTACCATTGGAAATACATAGGATATTTGTTATCATCTCTATTTCTGAAAAGCAAATGATCTGATCCGGCAGACGCGAAGTTTTGCAGTAGGTCAGAGGTGTACTATGCTATGTGAAAGTTTTATGTACTACCTCGTTCCCTGCACAACTTCACGCTAGCTCCCGGACTACTACAAGTTTCTGTCAAATATGGTTGAAACTCAAAGGAATTTCCTTGTAGACGATTTTCATGGTCTCGATGAGATGCTTTGCTTGCCGGCTTCGAATTTTCCGCATTTTTGCTGATAACAATGACTCGAAATATTTCGAATATCAGCAGGCGAGCTATTCGCTAGCTTTCCGGTAGTTATCTCGTACTGAGTTACGTAAGTCTCTTCAAATGAAGAAATTGACACACAGGATGTGGAGATTGAGGTGGTCAGCTTCTGTTAGAAACGCGTAAGTCATTTTCAATCAGTTTTCAGACTTCGTTTCCCATATTCTCACTATGATTTGAGGCGGCCGTCATGATTTTAAACATTCAAAAGCAAAATCCGATACTGTGTCACGAACTTTACTTAGAAATGCCCTCCGTTGCGAATACGTCAAGATAATTGCAACATTCTTTGTAAGTATTTCCACGGAATCAAGCCATTCTTATTCACTTTGTTTACACTATTACCTTCATTCCCGCTTTCACTTTGATATTAGTTAGAATCAACGAAGTATTGATCAGACCTGTCCTGGATTTGTTGCTGTTTGTAGTTTATTAATGTTCTTTGGTGCATCTGAGACAGGCTGTAAACTACGAAGTTAATCTTTGGAATTGAACTCTTCTCGCGACATGATCTTACCACATGTTCTTTGTTGCCTCCTTGTGGAAAAATTATCAATGATTCAATTATATAACAGAAATGTAAATAAATGCGGAATTTAATCTAAAAGTGATCACAAATGACAATTTCATACTCATTTATAACTGTGCCTAAGCGCTTGATAATGTTAATTGTTTCTATAGACTAGGTATTTAGTTATTCTCCGTGCAAATGATAAATGGTCTTAGTATTGTGATTGAAGGAAGTAGCGACACAGAAAGAATGGTGTATCAGATAGTCTTCGAATGTGATCAATTGAATATCGAATGGTTGTACAGTGAAATTCCTAAGTCAGAGATTTCCCAGAGACATTCCTTGTCTCTAAACATCGAACACCTGCCTTAACTCAATTATACTTATAGTTAAGTAAATTTTGCAGATAGCTATTTCCTGTTAGATATTCTTTAGTTCTTGACGAGACTATTCTCGCCAATATTCAAAAGGAAAAGAACTACTATTTCGAAAATGGACTGATATTAGGCAAAAATGTCGATTAATCTGTGTTTGATGTCAAAATGCTGCGCTGGCGATAGAACAAAAAGCTGAGCAGTTGCAAGATCGATCCTGAATACTTCATGAATGACGTTTTTCAGTATATCAGCACTAAATTCGTTGTATGGATGAAACAAAGCAATTCGTTACAGAGGAGCTGCCATCTTAACATTTGATGAATGGAAACATGAGATTTAAAAAATATACAAATATGTGTGTATAAGTACCACGATATTTGAAAGATCTGATAATACTATGAAGCCTTCGTTTATGCTGTTAAAAGTATAGGCTTTGAACATTGTGGCAGTGTCCTGGGACCACTCCTTAAAGGGCTAAGGTACTAATACTAAATGTACAAGTATAAGCAATTGTACACCGCGGAAGCGAGTCAGTCTCGACAAGGACATGTGCCCGGATGATCGGTAATAATCAGGTCAATATGTGGTGTATTATGTATATGGTTCACATGCCGTAACCGCACCCTTGCTTCACCCAATATATCCATCAGTGCTAAACCCCATCACCTTAATATCTGCGGTTGCTCGCTATCCGGTTTCACTGTTGCAATTTTGTAGAATATATACGGAAAATCAGGTGGAGTTATTAAAATGCGAATTGCAAGCGCACTATTTTGTAACTTCTCTTGCCATTTCGATCCTTTTGTTGACTAGAAATTTTGCCTATTTTTATCTACAAATTAACCTTTTAATTGATAGTGAAAGCCTAGCTACTGGTAATAATAGTAGGCTGCCATCGTTCAACGCTGTTGACAAGACGTGTCTGGAAATGATTGAAGTCGTGACTGGACTCGGACCAGTATTGGGAAAATCGCTGGGTAATAGGAGTCGTCCGGCCCTGATTACCCGCAGCTTTGCCACCGCTGCGCGGATGAACCTGAATATTTAGACGGTGGAGATATACTCAGTCAATGTATTCTATAAATCACGTGGTTACAATCTGCAACGAAGAAAAGGTTATTTAAATACTACGCATAAACAATTAAACAATAGGTATTGTTAGTTAAATATCTTTAAGAAATAAGAGCTACCATTATAACCTAATGTTCGGTTAAGCAATGGATTGCTACTAAAAATTTTTATAGATTCAACAATGCTAATCTCAAAGTCCGAGTTTCCACGGTAAATGATTTTAAAGCAATCATTATAGTTACGAAAACAATGGTTACATTGTTCTATGTGTTGTGCAATGGCACTATTGCCACTTAAGTGTTCAAGTTTACGTTGATGCAGACTCTTTTGGTTTTGCCAATATATTGGCAATCAGGATCAACCTGACATTGAAAGCAATAGACAAGACGCCATTGCATGTCTGGACCTAACTAACTTTTAAGGGAGAAATATCTTCCAGTTTTGAACGAGGTCATAACAACCTTGCATTCCAAGTTAAGTTTACGAAATATTTTTACTAACTTATTACTAAATTTCTGTGATGCATAACCCACGAAGGGGATTTTGATTTATTTTATTGAAGTCATTATCAATTGTAACGCGTGAAGAATTGTTTAATTTACGACCTATAAATTTGTTTAATTGTTGATTGAATTAATTGCAATGGATAGCCATTTCTACTTAAATATTGGTAATTTTATTACATTCATTATGGAATAGATTCCAATTGGTGGATACATTGTAACACATGAAGCATGCCTAATACTAGTGTGTTTTTCCAATTGCGAGGACATAAAGCATTGAAATTCAGTAAAAGACCTGTAAAGGTAGTTTACGATAAATCTCAGTAAGTATATTGTCCTCATCAATTTTCAGAAGGACATCTAGAAACGGTAATTCTTTATTGCCCACTTCTGATGTAAAGTGCAAGTTACTGTGTTGAATGTTTAGAAAATTATGGAATACATCTATGTGTTGTTCATTGTTAAATACAGCTATGATATCATCCACATAACGACGATACACAACAGGAGAGAAAGGTAAGTCTGCCATTTATGTTCTAGATTAGCTAAGAAGACGTTAGCAAGGGTTGGACCCAACGGGCTACCCATACTTACACCATCCACCTGTTGGGATACAGTATCATTCATAAGAAGCAACCAGACGTGGCAAATTTTAATGAGTCTTTAAATACTTTTTCTTCGTACTTCGGTTTATTGGCATTACTAGGTGAGTACACTAATTTAGTTGCAATGTTGATTGCTTCAGTGACGGGCACGTTGGTAAATAAGTTTTCGACGTCAAAGCTCACAAGGGTGCATGACGGTTTATTTTATGTTTAACATCATCTAATACACTAATGAAATCATTAGTTGAGTTGAACATAAGGTCATCATTGATATGTGGTTTAATTAAATTGTCTAAGTATTTAGCTAATTTATAATTAGCAGCACCAATAGTACTAACTATCGGTCGAACAGGGTAATTGTTCTTATGTACTTTTACGGTACCATAAATACGTGTCAATGTTACTACCAGAAGGCAGTATGTCCTTATAAACGCTGTCATCAACTTTATTTTTTACATATTTATTGAGATAGCGAGATAATTTATTTCCTCGATACAAACAGATGTTTTTTAATATCATTAGGTACAGGAATTATTTTAAATTTAGAAGAATCACTCAATATCGCATTAAGTTTATGATTATAGTCCCATCTGTATCTACAAGCACGATACCTTGACCTTTATCAAAAGACAAATCTTTAAGTTACGGAATCTTAGATAGTCTATTTAAAGTCATGTGTAACATACGGTTACGTTTACTTTTCAAAGTGTCACTGCAGTTATCTTCGAATTCCTTCAGTGAGTGTATTATATCTAATTTTATTTCTTTGGTCCAGTTAGGATCATTGCGTGGTACGCACAAACTGATTTTTCTAGTTCATATTTCATTTTATCTAAATCAAGGTGTCTAGCAGCAATAGGATTTTTTTAGCCATACCGTAATGCTTCACGTTCAAACAGAGAGAGTGAATACTACTAAGGTTAATGATGCAATCCGGGGTTGCAGTCCTTTGTTCAAGCCATAGTTACTTAATTTACTACGATGAGATTCTTTACTTTAGAGAGAGTTATTGACATGTTTGTAAATAGCCAATTTTAACGTGAGAATACGAAACCACGATAATTGACTCGAAATGTGACTGGTAAGCTTTTGGAGTTTAAATTTATTGTGTTTCAATTTTTTATTTAAGAATTTTATATGCGATGTGATGGCTAATTTGTTGAATTCATCAACATCATCACTAATTGGTTTAAGTTTAGGTTTAGTGAGAAGAAATTTAGGACACAAGTGAAGAATATCACAATCATTGAAATAGGTGATATCCAATTGTAATTTTTTGACTTTGAGAATGCATTTTTCCAGTTTTCGGAGATCATTCACAGATACATTAAAGTGATTACTTATTCTAAAGTATAGATCAGCAAGATTACTACTTTTTACAAACCACAGTATACAACAAATGACTAGTGATATAGACTCATAGTTAGGTAAGTACATTAACAAGATAGAAAACACTTGATTTTGCTGAGACGTCTTTCGATTGTTACCAACAATCTTCATCAGAGCCACTAAAGTTAGGTTAACGTGCGGTAGGAAATTATGCAAAAATTAAGTAAAATCAATACAGTAGTATGAAGATGGAAGTCGACAACATACGAGGTAAAATAACTTACAGTGTAGGTTAGATCAGCAGGTGAGTTACGGTAAGCCGCTTAACCAAACTTGTAAATACAAAAGAGTACAGCGGTATGACACGGAGCACAGGAGCTCGCCAGCAACAAGAGTTCTATGATGATATGTTACACAGCCCAGTAAAATGTAGCAGTGAAGACCACGCACAAGACAACGAATGTTTAGACGGTGGAGATATACTCAGTCAATGTATTCTATAAATCACGTGGTTACATTCTGCAACGAAGAAAAGGTTATTTAAATACTACGCATAAACAATTAAACAATAGGTATTGTTAGTTAAATATCTTTAAGAAATAAGAGCTACCATTATAACCTAATGTTCGGTTAAGCAATGGATTGCTACTAAAAATTTTTATAGATTCAACAATGCTAATCTCAAAGTCCGAGTTTCCACGGTAAATGATTTTAAAGCAATCATTATAGTTACGAAAACAATGGTTACATTGTTCTATGTGTTGTGCAATGGCACTATTGCCACTTAAGTGTTCAAGTTTACGTTGATGCAGACGTCTTTTTGGTTTTGCCAATATATTGGCAATCAGGATCAACCTGACATTGAAAGCAATAGACAAGACGCGATTGCATTCTGGACCTAACTTACTTTTAAGGAGAAATATCTTCCAGTTTTGAACGAGGTCATAACAACCTTGCATTCCAAGTTAAGTTTACGAAATATTTTTACTAACTTATTACTAAATTTCTGTGATGCATAACCCACGAAGGGGATTTTGATTATTTTATTGAAGTCATTATCAATTGTAACGCGTGAAGAATTGTTTAATTTACGACCTATAAATTTGTTAATTGTTGATTGAATTAATTGCAATGGATAGCCATTTCTACTTAAGATATTGGTAATTTTATTACTTTCATTATGGAATAGATTCCAATTGGTGATACATTGTAAGCACGATGAAGCATGCCTAATACTAGTGTGTTTTTCCAATTGCGAGTAAATAAAGCATTGAATTTCAGTAAATGACCTGTAAAGGTAGGTTTTCGATAAATCTCAGTAAGTATATTGTCCTCATCAATTTTCAGAAGGACATCTAGAAACGGTAATTCTTTATTGCCCACTTCTGATGTAAAGTGCAAGTTACTGTGTTGAATGTTTAGAAAATTATGGAATACATCTATGTGTTGTTCATTGTTAAATACAGCTATGATATCATCCACATAACGACGATACACAACAGGAGAGAAAGGTAAGTCCTGCCATTTATGTTCTAGATTAGCTAAGAAGACGTTAGCAAGGGTTGGACCCAACGGGCTACCCATACTTACACCATCCACCTGTTGGTATACAGTATCATTCATAAGAAAGCAACCAGACGCAAATTTTAATAAGTCTTTAAATACTTTTTCTTCGTACTTCGTTTATTGGCATTACTAGGTGAGTTACACTAATTTAGTTGCAATGTTGATTGCTTTCAGTGACGGAGGCACGTTGGTAAATAAGTTTTCGACGTCAAAGCCTCACAAGGGTTGACTATGACGGTTTATTTTATGTTTAACATCATCTAATACACTAATGAAATCATTAGTTGATTTCAACATAAAGGTCATCATTGATATGTGGTTTTAATTAAATTGTCCTAAGTATTTAGCTAATTTATAATTAGCAGCACCAATAGTACTAACTATCGGTCGAACAGGGTAATTGTTCTTATGTACTTTTACGGTACCATAAATACGTGCAAATGTTACTACCAGAAGGCAGTATGTCCTTATAAACGCTGTCATCAACTTTTATTTTTTACATATTTATTCGAGATAGCGAGATAATTTATTTTCACTCGATACAAACAGGATGTTTTTTAATATCATTAGGTACAGGAATTATTTTAAATTTAGAAGAATCACTCAATATCGCATTAAGTTTATGATTATAGTCATTCTGTATCTACAAGCACGATAGACCTTTTGTGACCTTTATCAAAAGAACAAAGTCTTTAAGTTACGAATCTTAGATAGTCTATTTAAAGTCATGTGTAACATACGGTTACGTTTACTTTTCAAAGTGTCACTGCAGTTATCTTCGAATTCCTTCAGTGAGTGTATTATATCTAATTTTATTTCTTTGGTCCAGTTTAGGATCATTGCGTGGTACGCCACAAATGATTTTTCTAGTTCATATTTCATTTTATCTAAATCAAGGTGTCTAGGAGCAATAGGATTTTTTAAGCCATACCGTAATGCTTCACGTTCAAACAGAGAGAGTGAAATGACTACTAAGGTTAATGATTGCAATCCGGGGTTGCAGTCCTTTGTTCAAGCCATAGTTTACTTAAATTTACTACGATGAGATTCTTTTACTTGTAGGAGAGAGTTATTGACATGTTTGTAAATAGCCAATTTTAACGTGAGAATACGAAAACCACGATAATTGACTCGAAAATGTGACTGTAAGCTTTTGGAGTTTAAATTTATTGTGTTTCAATTTTTTATTTAAGATTTTTATATGCGATGTTATGGCTAATTTGTTGAATTCATCAACATCTCACTAATTGGTTTAAGTTTAGGTTTAGTGTGAAGAAATTTAGGACACAAGTGAAGGAATATCACAATCATTGAAATAGGTGATATCCAATTGTAATTTTTTGACTTTGAGAATGCATTTTTTCCAGTTTTCGGAGATCAATTCACAATACATTAAAGTGATTACTTATTCTAAGAGTATAGATCAGCAAAGATAACTACTTTTTACAAACCACAGTATACAACAAATGACTAGTGAGTATAGACTCATAGTTAGGTAAGTACATTAACAAGATAGAAAACACTTGATTTTGCTGAGACGTCTTTAGATTGTTACCAACAATCTTCATCAGAGCCACTAAAGTTAGGTTAACGTGCGGTAGGAAATTATGCAAAAATTTAAGTAATAATCAATACAGTAGTATGAAGATGAAGTCGACAACATACGAGGTAAAATAAACTTACAGTGTAGGTAAGATCAGCAGGTGAGTTACGGTAAGCCGCTTAACCCAAACTTGTAAATACAAAAGAGTACAGCGGTATGACACGGAGCCACAGGAGCTCGGGCCAGCAACAAGAGTTTTCTATGATGCTATGTTACACAGCCCAGTAAAATGTAGCAGTGAACGACCACGCACAAGACAACGAATGTTTAGGACGGTGGAGATATACTCAGTCAATGTATTCTATAAATCACGTGGTTACAATCTGCAACGAAGAAAAGGTTATTTAAATACTACGCATAAACAATTAAACAATAGGTATTGTTTAGTTAAATATCTTTAAGAATAAGAGCTACCATTATAACCTAATGTTCGGTTAAGCAATGGATTGCTACTAAAAATTTTTATAGATTCAACAATGCTAATACTCAAAGTCCGAGTTTCCACGGTAAATGATTTTAAAGCAATCATTATAGTTACGAAAACAATGGTTACATTGTTCTATGTGTTGTGCCAATGGCACTATTGCCACTTAAGTGTTCAAGTTTACGTTGATGCAGACGTCTTATTGGTTTTGCCAAATATATTGCAATCAGGATCAACCTGACATTGAAAGCAATAGGTCAAGACGCGATTGCATGTCTGTAGACCTAACTTACTTTTAAGGGAGTAAAATATCTTTCCAGTTTTTGAACGAGGATCATAACATCCAAATAAACACAACAATCCAGCCCGTAGAACGAATCACTCACAACACCATATCCCATCTCAGCCAGATAACTCAACGCAACCCAAAAACTCAATCACTCAAATCCTCACACCAACATAACACCACTCACCACCAACACCCACTCCAAACCACTCAATACTTAAAGACTATCCACTCCATCCGACATCCTCAACCATCCTCATGCAAAGACCACAAAAACAAACCATGTCGTTTATTGTGGGAGAAACTCGTAAAAACCACCCTCACCGACACGAATCGACCACTTCACTCTTCCACAAGGCGCTCACCGCAGAGCAACCAACGTCAGTCTCATGCGGACGCCTCACAAATAAAAAACAACCTTGCATTCCAAGTTAAGTTTACGAAATATTTTTACTAACTTATTACTAAATTTCTGTGATGCATAACCCACGAAGGGGATTTTGATTATTTTATTGAAGTCATTATCAATTGTAACGCGTGAAGAATTGTTTAATTTACGACCTATAAATTTGTTAATTGTTGATTGAATTAATTGCAATGGATAGCCATTTCTACTTAAGATATTGGTAATTTTATTACATTCATTATGAATAGATTCCAAATTGGTGGTTACATTGTAAGCACGATGAAGCATGCCTAATACTAGTGTGTTTTTCCAATTGCGAGGACATAAAGCATTGAAATTCAGTAAAAGACTGTAAAGGTAGGTTTACGATAAATCTCAGTAAGTATATTGTCCTCATCAATTTTCAGAAGGACATCTTGAAAAACGGTAATTCTTTATTGCCACTTCTGATTAAAGTGCAAGTTACTGTGTTGAATGTTTAGAAAATTATGGAATACATCTATGTGTTGTTCATTGTTAAATACAGCTATATATCATCCACATAACGACGATACACAACAGGAGAGAAAGGTAAGTCCTGCCATTTATGTTCTAGATTAGCTAAGAAGACGTTAGCAAGGGTTGGACCCAACGGGCTACCCATACTTACACCATCCACCTGTTGGTATACAGTATCATTCATAAGAAAGCAACCAGACGTGGCAAATTTTAATAAGTCTTTAAATACTTTTTCTTCGTACTTCGGTTTATTGGCATTACTAGGTGAGTACACTAATTTAGTTGCAATGTTGATTGCTTCAGTGACGGGCACGTTGGTAAATAAGTTTTCGACGTCAAAGCTCACAAGGGTGCTATGACGGTTTATTTTATGTTTAACATCATCTAATACACTAATGAAATCATTAGTTGATTTCAACATAAGGTCATCATTGATATGTGGTTTATTTAAATTGTCTAAGTATTTAGCTAATTTATAATTAGCAGCACCAATAGTACTAACTATCGGTCGAACAGGGTAATTGTTCTTATGTACTTTTACGGTACCATAAATACGTGCAATGTTACTACCAGAAGGCAGTATGTCCTTATAAAACGCTGTCATCAACTTTATTTTTTACATATTTATTGAGATAGCGAGATAATTTATTTTCCTCGATACAAACAGGATGTTTTTTAATATCATTAGGTACAGGAATTATTTTAAATTTAGAAGAATCACTCAATATCGCATTAAGTTTATGATTATAGTCATCAGTATCTACAAGCACGATACCTTGACCTTTATCAAAAGAACAAATCTTTAAGTTACGAATCTTAGATAGTCTATTTAAAGTCATGTGTAACATACGGTTACGTTTACTTTTCAAAGTGTCACTGCAGTTATCTTCGAATTCCTTCAGTGAGTGTATTATATCTAATTTTATTTCTTTGGTCCAGTTAGGATCATTGCGTGGTACGCCACAAACTGATTTTTCTAGTTCATATTTCATTTTATCTAAATCAGGTGTCTAGGAGCAATAGGATTTTTTAAGCCATACCGTAATGCTTCACGTTCAAACAGAGAGAGTGAATGACTACTAAGGTTAATGATGCAATCCGGGGTTGCAGTCCTTTGTTCAAGCCATAGTTTACTTAATTTACTACGATGAGATTCTTTTACTTGTAGGAGAGAGTTATTGACATGTTTGTAAATAGCCAATTTTAACGTGAGAATACGAAACCACGATAATTGACTCGAAATGTGACTGGTAAGCTTTTGGAGTTTAAATTTATTGTGTTTCAATTTTTTATTTAAGAATTTTATATGCGATGTGATGGCTAATTTGTTGAATTAGAAAAAAAATTAGAATATAATTAAAATTAGATATAATACACTCACTGAAGGAATTCGAAGATAACTGCAGTGACACTTTGAAAAGTAAACGTAACCGTATGTTACACATGACTTTAAATAGACTATCTAAGATTCGTAACTTAAAGATTTGTTCTTTTGATAAAGGTCAAGGTATCGTGCTTGTAGATACTGATGACTATAATCATAAACTTAATGCGATATTGAGTGATTCTTCTAAATTTAAAATAATTCCTGTACCTAATGATATAAAAAACATCCTGTTTGTATCGAGGAAAATAAATTATCTCGCTATCTCAATAAATATGTAAAAAATAAAGTTGATGACAGCGTTTATAAGGACATACTGCCTTCTGGTAGTAACATTGCACGTATTTATGGTACCGTAAAAGTACATAAGAACAATTACCCTGTTCGACCGATAGTTAGTACTATTGGTGCTGCTAATTATAAATTAGCTAAATACTTAGACAATTTAATTAAACCACATATCAATGATGACCTTATGTTGAAATCAACTTAATGATTTCATTAGTGTATTAGATGATGTTAAACATAAAATAAACCGTCATAGCACCCTTGTGAGCTTTGACGTCGAAAACTTATTTACCAAACGTGCCCGTCACTGAAGCAATCAACATTGCAACTAAATTAGTGTACTCACCTAGTAATGCCAATAAACCGAAGTACGAAGAATAAGTATTTAAAGACTTATTAAAATTTGCCACGTCTGTTTGCTTTCTTATGAATGATACTGTATACCAACAGGTGGATGGTTGTAAGTATGGGTAGCCCGTTGGGTCCAACCCTTGCTAACGTCTTCTTAGCTAATCTAGAACATAAATGGCAGGACTTACCTTTCTCTCCTGTTGTGTATCGTCGTTATGTGGATGATATCATAGCTGTATTTAACAATGAACAACACATAGATGTATTCCATAATTTTCTAAACATTCAACACAGTAACTTGCACTTTACATCAGACGTGGGCAATAAAGAATTACCGTTTCTAGATGTCCTTCTGAAAATTGATGAGGACAATATACTTACTGAGATTTATCGTAAACCTACCTTTACAGGTCTTTTTACTGAATTTCAATGCTTTATGTCCTCGCAATTGGAAAAACACACTAGTATTAGGCATGCTTCATCGTGCTTACAATGTATCCACAATTGGAATCTATTCCATAATGAATGTAATAAAATTACCAATATCTTAAGTAGAAATGGCTATCCATTGCAATTAATTCAATCAACAATTAACAAATTTATAGGTCGTAAATTAAACAATTCTTCACGCGTTACAATTGATAATGACTTCAATAAAATAATCAAAATCCCCTTCGTGGGTTATGCATCACAGAAATTTAGTAATAAGTTAGTAAAAATATTTCGTAAACTTAACTTGGAATGCAAGGTTGTTATGACCTCGTTCAAAACTGGAAGATATTTCTCCCTTAAAAGTAAGTTAGGTCCAGACATGCAATCGCGTCTTGTCTATTGCTTTCAATGTCAGGTTGATCCTGATTGCCAATATATTGGCAAAACCAAAAGACGTCTGCATCAACGTAAACTTGAACACTTAAGTGGCAATAGTGCCATTGCACAACACATAGAACAATGTAACCATTGTTTTCGTAACTATAATGATTGCTTTAAAATCATTTACCGTGGAAACTCGGACTTTGAGATTAGCATTGTTGAATCTATAAAAATTTTTAGTAGCAATCCATTGCTTAACCGAACATTAGGTTATAATGGTAGCTCTTATTTCTTAAAGATATTTAACTAACAATACCTATTGTTTAATTGTTTATGCGTAGTATTTAAATAACCTTTTCTTCGTTGCAGATTGTAACCACGTGATTTATAGAATACATTGACTGAGTAGATCTCACCGTCTAAACATTCGTTGTCTTGTGCGTGGTCTTCACTGCTACATTTTACTGGGCTGTGTAACATAGCATCATAGAACTCTTGTTGCTGGCCGAGCTCCTGTGGCTCCGTGTCATACCGCTGTACTCTTTTGTATTTACAAGTTTGGTTAAGCGGCTTACCGTAACTCACCTGCTGATCTTACCTACACTGTAAGTTATTTTACCTCGTATGTTGTCGACTTCATCTTCATACTACTGTATTGATTTTACTTAATTTTTGCATAATTTCCTACCGCACGTTAACCTAACTTTAGTGGCTCTGATGAAGATTGTTGGTAACAATCGAAAGACGTCTCAGCAAAATCAAGTGTTTTCTATCTTGTTAATGTACTTACCTAACTATGAGTCTATACTCACTAGTCATTTGTTGTATACTGTGGTTTGTAAAAAGTAGTAATCTTGCTGATCTATACTTTAGAATAAGTAATCACTTTAATGTATCTGTGAATGATCTCCGAAAACTGGAAAAATGCATTCTCAAAGTCAAAAAATTACAATTGGATATCACCTATTTCAATGATTGTGATATTCTTCACTTGTGTCCTAAATTTCTTCTCACTAAACCTAAACTTAAACCAATTAGTGATGATGTTGATGAATTCAACAAATTAGCCAACACATCGCATATAAAATTCTTAAATAAAAAATTGAAACACAATAAATTTAAACTCCAAAAGCTTACCAGTCACATTTCGAGTCAATTATCGTGGTTCGTATTCTCACGTTAAAATTGGCTATTTACAAACATGTCAATTAACTCTCTCCTACAAGTAAAAGAATCTCATCGTAGTTAAATTAAGTAAACTATGGCTTGAAACAAAGGACTGCAACCCGGATTGCATCATTAACCTTAGTAGTCATTCACTCTCTCTGTTTGAACGTGAAGCATTACGGTATGGCTTAAAAAATCCTATTGCTCCCTAGACACCTTGATTTAGATAAAATGAAATATGAACTAGAAAAATCAGTTTGTGGCGTACCACGCAATGATCCTAACTGGACCAAAGAAATAAAATTAGATATAATACACTCACTGAAGGAATTCGAAGATAACTGCAGTGACACTTTGAAAAGTAAACGTAACCGTATGTTACACATGACTTTAAATAGACTATCTAAGATTCGTAACTTAAAGATTTGTTCTTTTGATAAAGGTCAAGGTATCGTGCTTGTAGATACTGATGACTATAATCATAAACTTAATGCGATATTGAGTGATTCTTCTAAATTTAAAATAATTCCTGTACCTAATGATATTAAAAAACATCCTGTTTGTATCGAGGAAAATAAATTATCTCGCTATCTCAATAAATATGTAAAAAATAAAGTTGATGACAGCGTTTATAAGGACATACTGCCTTCTGGTAGTAACATTGCACGTATTTATGGTACCGTAAAAGTACATAAGAACAATTACCCTGTTCGACCGATAGTTAGTACTATTGGTGCTGCTAATTATAAATTAGCTAAATACTTAGACAATTTAATTAAACCACATATCAATGATGACTTTATGTTGAAATCAACTAATGATTTCATTAGTGTATTAGATGATGTTAAACATAAAATAAACCGTCATAGCACCCTTGTGAGCTTTGACGTCGAAAACTTATTTACCAACGTGCCCGTCACTGAAGCAATCAACATTGCAACTAAATTAGTGTACTCACCTAGTAATGCCAATAAACCGAAGTACGAAGAAAAAGTATTTAAAGACTTATTAAAATTTGCCACGTCTGGTTGCTTTCTTATGAATGATACTGTATACCAACAGGTGGATGGTTTGTAAGTATGGGTAGCCCGTTGGGTCCAACCCTTGCTAACGTCTTCTTAGCTAATCTAGAACATAAATGGCAGGACTTACCTTTCTCTCCTGTTGTGTATCGTCGTTATGTGGATGATATCATAGCTGTATTTAACAATGAACAACACATAGACGTATTCCATAATTTTCTAAACATTCAACACAGTAACTTGCACTTTACATCAGAAGTGGGCAATAAAGAATTACCGTTTCTAGATGTCCTTCTGAAAATTGATGAGGACAATATACTTACTGAGATTTATCGTAAACCTACCTTTACAGGTCTTTTACTGAATTTCAATGCTTTATGTCCTCGCAATTGGAAAAACACACTAGTATTAGGCATGCTTCATCGTGCTTACAATGTTTCCACCAATTGGAATCTATTCCATAATGAATGTAATAAAATTACCAATATCTTAAGTAGAAATGGCTATCCATTGCAATTAATTCAATCAACAATTAACAAATTTATAGGTCGTAAATTAAACAATTCTTCACGCGTTACAATTGATAATGACTTCAATAAAATAATCAAAATCCCCTTCGTGGGTTATGCATCACAGAAATTTAGTAATAAGTTAGTAAAAATATTTCGTAAACTTAACTTGGAATGCAAGGTTGTTATGACCTCGTTCAAAACTGGAAGATATTTCTCCCTTAAAAGTAAGTTAGGTCCAGACATGCAATCGCGTCTTGTCTATTGCTTTCAATGTCAGGTTGATCCTGATTGCCAATATATTGGCAAAACCAAAAGACGTCTGCATCAACGTAAACTTGAACACTTAAGTGGCAATAGTGCCATTGCACAACACATAGAACAATGTAACCATTGTTTTCGTAACTATAATGATTGCTTTAAAATCATTTACCGTGGAAACTCGGACTTTGAGATTAGCATTGTTGAATCTATAAAAATTTTTAGTAGCAATCCATTGCTTAACCGAACATTAGGTTATAATGGTAGCTCTTATTTCTTAAAGATATTTAACTAACAATACCTATTGTTTAATTGTTTATGCGTAGTATTTAAATAACCTTTTCTTCGTTGCAGATTGTAACCACGTGATTTATAGAACCTGAATATGCGCGGATGAAGGTCTGAGAAAAATATTCCTTTGCTTAGGGTTGTTAATTTAGAGGGAATATGTTTTTTTGAAGTCCCGGTAGCTTATTTCTTGTGAATACATGTATACAATTACACATTTTCCTACTAGAATTACTACTTTGACTTTATTTAACATTATTCAACTTAAGGCTATCGATAGATTTGTAGGTAGGCCTATAGCTGAAAGTGGCTTTTATTTGATGTCCGAATTTTCTAACTAGTATTGTGAGTTATATCGAAATAACGTGTTTTCAACAACCCTATCGAAATAACGTGGATAACAATAACAACGTAGTTTAGACTCAAAACATAATCAGCGCGGAACCGCTTAGCGATGTCGTTGAGCTAAAATGGTCATCCGCATCAATGAAGTCAAAAGAAACAAATAGGTCTAAGTTGGCTCACGTTATCTGACTGTTATGACGTTTTACATCATTTCCTTTGCTTTAATCATCGTATAGAGTATCACAATTATAGGCGTTTTATTATTCATAGCTTATCATAGTATTGAGATCTTATTTGACACATGAACATTCTAAAAGCTTGTGAAATTTATCTTACATATACGAGTTAATTTGCATACTGTAATTTTTATAATAAGGTGATATTATTCGTAAAAATTGTTACCGCTGATTTATATTTCTTGATTATCTTCTTTTTAATCTTCTGATTATAATTTGCTTTATATTTCTATAACATGTACTTTTAACAGTTTCGATATTTGATGTACAGTTTGATCAGTGTATTAAAAATCAAATCTTTAACGAGATATAAATCGGAAATGTCATTAAAATCGCTCACAATTATACGATATATTTAACCACGGTCAAGAACACTGGATATTCATAAAACCTTATACCCGGTTATAGAAGCAATTTTTCAGCAACAGAAACTTTCCTTTCGTAAGCGTTTTCCATGAAGCAAATTATACCAATCCACTGCTTAGTAAATAGTTTCCAGAATCAACGAATATGTTCCCAAAAGTAAGTCCTCAAGGATACAATTTCCTAGTATATCATAGGCTTGATTTTAGACTTGTCTCGAGGTCAAGTGGCAACGCTCTAACCGGTCGATGTATCTTCATTGCTCCTGTTTGAGAATCATGAATGGAGATGGAGCCGTCACATTCGATTAGAAAAGTGTGCACAATAAATTTTTGCCCACAGCATGCTCTACTAAATACCCCACCAATCACAAGTTTCCAATTGCTAAGCTGCGTACAACTGCTTGCATGTCTACTACACTAATCATTCTAAGACCTGAAATGCTCCTGATGATAAGCATAATGAAGGCTTCTTTGACGATGACGGTGCTACCCTGCCACCGACCCGAAAACTGGACTTTGTGTACGTCTGCACCGATGAGCATTGAGAACATTGTAGTGGACATTGCAGCTTGTTAAACTGCTCATTTAGATGCGTGAGATAGAAAGTGTTGGACCGTTTGTCATTCAACCCTCCTTTTTGAATAAGAAAAGTAGTTTGTTAAGCTTTTATTAATTTTGGGAGCTAAATATTTTGATCTTGAGAAATAACTTAAGTGATGAGAGGTGCAAGAGGAAATATCTCTGAATTGATCATTAACCGTATTGAATTGATATTAATATCATCCTATTGGCTTAGTGTTCTCATTCATTTTTACATAAACTGATGAACTTTCATCACTTGCAGGCGGGTGATTGACGTTGGAGAATCGGAGACGAATGGTTTAGAGGAACAAGATTTCAATGAACGTGAGCGCTATTACGGCGAAATGACGGTCCAGGTTGAAATTCCAAGTGCCCAATGACATGCCACGAGCTGCTGGCAATCCTCTTTCCATCTGTCCACCAGCGCTGGTCGAGAATCGGATCGACTGCAGGTAAATATTGTCCAAGTCCATGTGCCGCCCTCACAGACCTCACGGCCATGTAATGATTTCCATTTGATGGACTAGTTAATTTCTACTGGTAGCATTGTCAATGTAATGTGGTAGGATAGCTCAGTTGGTTAAGGATTGTGCATCGACACGGAGGTGCAGAAGGTCCAGGGTTCGAGTCTCACTGCCTCGAGAGGTACCACCGCTCTCACTACAGGCTACTAACGTTAGCCTATTGATAGTTGCGAGCGTAAGAAGGTTGCCCCTCCTCTACTCTGATAGTCGGATTTTGTGCCTTAGGTGGGGCAGGTATGAGTAAAAAAAACAAATTCAGTGGCATGAAGTCAGCACACTCAGCCGATTGTTCCTTAGTTATCGACTTCAGGCAATTTTTACGATTCGAATCCATCCAAGTGAAACTTCGAAGGGTATTCATCAAATACTACTTTTGGCGCCCTAAGTTTGTGCGCCTACAATAATTGATAAACGCTGCTTTTTGTAAACACAATGTAAATAGAATAATTAAGCACTGAGCTGCATCCGCAGTTTAAAATTGGAGCAACCTGAATAGTTGCCATTTCATTCAATATATTTGAAACTTTTTCTCTCTATTTTATTTGATTCCGTACTTAAGAACAGATGGTTAAGTCATGGACGTCTCTATCTTGGTGGCACGGACTTGAAGGTCTGCATGGTCGGCTTGGAGATATCCAAAGAATTCAACTAATTGGGAGGAAAGCTCAGAAATCACAAAAATGATCATGTAATTGCAACATCACTATTTGAAATTTTAGTAAGTAGTATTTGGTTTGCATTACATTTGAATTTCCGATGCTTCATTCCATGTCTGTAGTATAATAGAGATCATGATATGATTCACAGACCTACATGTATATGATGCTGCACTCATATTGAAAATCTATCCTTTCATTAAAGGTGTCACACAAGTGTTTGCTCGAAAGTTGCAAAATTCAGACATCCGAGAAAATTTGACTTTCCAGTGAGCTAAGTACAACGATTGCCGGTGAAAAGTTTAAAAACACGTAGGAGGTCACATAATCGTAATTCGGGCGGTTCACAGCGAAAATGCGACAGTGTTGTCACCCCCCCTTCCCCCCGTTATGGATAGACTTGATAAAGGTCACAACGAGTGCTCCTAAATTACTTACTTTTTCGTTTTTCATCTCTTCTTCCCGATTCTATCAGGGTTGGACGTTGCTGCGATGACTTTTTTCCATGCATTACGATCCACAGCAGTGTCCTCCTTGATCTTCAGCTATTCGAGATCTTCTTTGACACAGGCATACCACGTTTTCTTCGGTCTTCCTGGTGGACGGCGATCGTCAACCGATAGATCATACGCCTCACTGATGATGTCGGTTTCTCTCTTTACATGTCCGAACCACCGCAAGCGTTTCTGTCGTAGGCGAATAGGTAGTTCGGGTTGGCCACAGTCTTACCACTTCTTCACGTGGCACTTCATGCTTCAACTTCACATGTACCATGTATCGCAGCATTCGCCTGTCAACGCCTCTTAGCTGCTCCGTAAATTTTTGAGTGAAGGCCTATGTTTCCAAACCGTAAATTAGGACCGATCTTATACACAGCTCGTATACGTCTGTCCTCTACCGCAACGGAATGCCTTTGTATGTCAACAGGCTGGCTAGTTCCCTCCACTTCTTCCACGTTGCTGCAATGCGAGCTCTGACTGCCTTTCCGTTCCGTCTTCCCTGTCAAAGACATCACCAAAGTAACAGAACTCCTCGACTTCTTGCACTGTCATGCCGGTGATCTCCAGGGAGTCGTCGTCAGGAGAGTTTCCATTTACGCACTTTCGACAAACTTCGAACTCCATTGGGTGTGCGTAGTCCGGAACACTTGCGGCACCACATTCTGCAAGTGTTCCTGAATACTGAGCAAAATGTTGACAAGTGGAACTAAGGAGAGCAATGCACGGGTAAGATGAGTTAAGTAAAGGCAGTGACCCCTCCTCCCAGCCCGTGGAGTACAGTCGGCTTAGGAAATCATCTGATGAGATTGAAAAGAAGTTTGCAGTTGAGAAATTTGATAATGAAACTTCAGAGTTCATTCGTCTTTCAACTCCAATTAAATTCTGTAATCGGATATGCCCTTTTATCATTCCCTATCACGTCTCCTATTGAGTGAGTCACCTCTCCAGCAGCGTCTCCCGTGATACGATCATCGCCATTGTTTACTCGCTTGAATTAAGACGATGTCCACGATTAAGGTCACTAGGCAATGGAATGCCTGTCTAGACGGAACTGATCCGTTCTTGTCACTCTTGTCGAATGTTTTCACTGTTGTTGGGTTTCACGCTAAAGGAAAATAACAAGCATTTGAAATGTGAAAGAATTTCAATCTGTTTCTCAGTCGATTGATTTCGCTTATTTCATTTTTCAATGGTTTCTCTAACTACATGATTTAACAACAATGAAGTACGGCATTGCTCCCTCAGAAACTTGGTACCTTTTCAAAGGGAGCACGCCAATTCGTGACTCTACTATACTGACGGTATGCGTAGTAGTTTGTTGTCGGATCAACTGCCTCTAGGAGATTCAAAAGTTACTGAGTATGTTGCGCTCAAAAGAAAAGCATAAAATCAATCATTTTTCAAGTTTATCTAAATATAGGTCTATGCCGAGACTCCGAAAGTACCAAATTCGATTCAAATCACAACGAAAACTACAGACGTTACTATCTTATTATCCTTATCAGTGTGCAGTGCGGATGCTTTGGACCACCTATGTGGCAGCGTCCGGTGGCATCATTACGACTGATGTGGTGAGACTGACCATCAATTGGCAAACGCTCTCCGTACCGGCTCATCGACAAACTCTATTTGCATGAAAACTGCGTGGGTCTGCACCACTTTCCTTTACAATTGAACCTGACAGTTCCGATATATCTTCAACGATAATCCCTCCTGTGGGTGCCGTCCCGCATTCAGCGATATTAGCCTCTCTGAGCGGCGCAGCCTTTACAATTTTTGCCCTGTTCATTGGAAATCACTGATCTAAGCAAAAAGGCACTCACTGGTCTTTCCTGCCTGACTCTCTGACCTTCTCCATCGAGAACGGTCCTGAGCATCACTCGCAGATATTCCAAGCTCCACCATGTCCTCATTGACGATTTGGAGCACGTCTTCCTCGGTCTACCACGAGGACGGGAACCTTCTACCATCACTGACTATCCATATTTCAAAAAAAATCCTGAACATATTGTTGCTATTCTGATTGATTAATCATGCCTAAACGCTTGATGTGAGAGTTGGCGTGTATCAGAATTCCGTTCTAAGCCCTTTGATCTTCAATATCGTAATGGATGCAGTTGCGTAAGATCCTAGGGCTCGTCGTTCGTCTTCTCTCAGTGATTTCATGATAAAAGGGCACCCAGGCTCATTGAGTTGCCTACCAGAGCTGAATCATGCAGGATCTTGTGAGTGCCGGGTTTAGGTCTAACATTTTTGGCTCAGCAAACACTTGGGTCAGGTCCACGCTTGAGATATTCGTCCTGAAATTCCTTGCTGTTGAATCGAGTGATCGCTTGAATTCTGTACGACGGACAGGCTATATCATTACCGCTACCACTGAATTTGTTCTATTAAGTGGGTCCTGTTATAAGCATTCAATAAATTTAACCGGGTCTGACTGTGCTCTAGAAGGAAAATGCAAAGCAGGATAGGGCCGAAATGACATTCTTGTTTAGAAGGTAGGACAGCTTAGTTGATGAAGGGCTTTGCTTCGACACAGGGTTTTGCTTTGGGTTCGAATCTGTCCGTCTGGGGAGGTGCCACTCCTATTAATCCCATCTCTTTCTTACTGTTATGGCTATTTGTGTCTTGAGCGGGGTAAGAAAAGTAGAAATGAAGTGAAGCATACTTGTGGAAATCGCGGATTGAAATTTATTTTTACCATACATCGCTATCTGCTGTTTTTGAATTCATTTCCGTCAAGAAAATCAAGAGTTTCATTTGGTATCAGCAGGTTGACTGCAAAGTGTCTCCTTGTGGGTGGCCGCATATGCACGAATATTTAGGACGGAGTTCAAAATTGCTCTCAAAGTTATAATATTCAGTTTTTTTTATTTCAAAGTTGCTTTCAATTATCCTTTCAGAATACAATATATACCCTGATATATATATATATGAACTACTGCTTACAGAAGATGGAAGCCGAAGGAATGAGAGATCGAACTTTCTCTGAAAATACAATGACTGTATTTTGTTATTTTTGTTTTATCTTACATTCAGCAGTTTATATAAATGACATCAATCGAAAACTCTTTCCTTGTTTCGTTCTGACGAATTATGTAGCGGAAACCAACTTTATGCTGCTATTACAGTATGTAACTATATGTAGAAACGCTGTGATATACGATTTTTTCAAGCATTTTGTGTGACAACCCTCTCAGTGATGTGCAGATTAATTGTCTGCACACCTCTTACATATTTCAGTCACCTGCAATCGTCGTGACACTGCTGTGTCGTAGTTTGTCAGCTTGTTGTATCAAAATGACGGCGCTGCACCTTAAAGATTCCATACAATAAATTGGGACAGTTTTTACACTTCCGCGAGTCATTAATGTCCTTGTGTATTTCATTCTCTGCCAACAAAGTAATCGTCATTTTGATAGTGTGCCATTTTTAGTGAAATTCTATGTGAAAATGTGGTGTCATGAAATGACCTTGTGATACACCTCGTGATCGTTAGTTCTACATGACATGTTGATGAAATAACTGACAAACTTGACATTTACCATAAATCATGACCGAAGGGAAATAACGACTGCCAGATTGATTGCCCTGCTGTTTCAAATAAACAAGAAATTACTCTGACTACAACTTATCACTTATGGATTTGAATTTTCTTCCCCCAGACACGTCATAAAGCCATACTTGCAAGCGGGGCTATCAAAAATTGATTACAATAAATAATAATTTATAATTATCTTTGAGAAGCATTTTTAGTGATGAAAAGACTAGTGAAAATGAAGCCTTGCTGAAATATGTTCAAATTTATCAGAGTAGGTCTTAATGATGTTATAGAGGTAGTTTCTCTGAAACGCAGATTGATGGTATTGGAGCTATGCTGGAAATCTCCAGAGGGAACACATTATTTAATGAGCAAATTTGAAGATGTTTGTGGATACATGTGCGAATAAAATAACATCTCACACGCAATGCATCTAGAATTCACGAACATCTTCAAACATCATAGTCACGGCATGATACATGATACATGTCAGATATGACTTAAGACTAATGTAGTCACGGCATGATACATGATACATGTCAGATATGACTTTAGACTAATGTAGTCACGGCATGATACATGATACATGTCAGATATGACTTTAGACTAATGTAGTCACGGCATGATACATGATACATGTCAGATATGACTTTAGACTAATGTAGTCACGGCATGATACATGATGCATGTCAGATGTCACTTTAAACTAATATGGTTACGTCATGCAGTCTACATGCAAATTCACAAGTCTGTGAACTCTAAATTTTGCGCGTTATTGTAATTCAGCCAACCGCCTCACGTATCGAAAGGAAGCACAGTATCACACGAAGAGAATTGTATGATATTATACAATTTCATTTCCGAGTCTCGGTTTACAACGATATATGTTTCCGTGTCATACAAGGTTGGCGATAAATGAATTATGTGATCAACGACTTATTTGTGATGACAACATTCTGGTTTATTTTCTATTCGAAACATTCGTGATGCAAATTGCTTTGACGGATTTGTAGCAGGGTTGGCCGATAAAAGCCACCCTGGTTTTTACCACCTGGTAAAAACCACCAGCTTTTGTCACCATTTTTCGGCTAAAACTGTCAAAAAAGGTGTAAAATCAATTTCCAGCATTATTACTTCAGTTTTTGGGTACATCCAGTCTAAGGTATCATCGTGACTCCTTATTTTATTGATGAACGTTAGTCACAATATATTCATTTTACTTTTTCGTCATTTTATATATATTTTGGCCTGTGTTTTCACAATTCAAACCTTATCAATATCATATTTCAATCAAGAATATGTTCCAAGCAAAAGTGTAAGAACATGAATTATTATAAAAAATATTGTTATAAAGCTGCATCGCATTCTCTCAAGCGTTCGTACTGGAAGAAAATCACTTGGCTCTGTATAAAAGACAGTGTTTTGCTTGAAAACAGGTATTCCATGAAGCTAGAAAGGCAAGAAAATGTAGAAATCAGGCCTCGGACTTCTACGATTATCTTGCCCGTTGGTTTCATAGAATAGCTTATCTTCTAAATCTGTGACAAATGTCCCATACCCATTGTGATTATACGAATATTTCTATGAAATCTGTCCTGCAGTCCAGAAGGGCAAGATCAATAGAATACAAGTACCAGAAGGGTCATGGCAAGTTAGCCTCACATATTGAGAAGATAAGGTGATGTTAAATTAATTTGATACCGAAAGTAAAGTTTTGATTTGAGCTCAAAATATGGAAATTTGAAGAACTTTAAGCAAATTTGAATATCACAACAAATGTCACAATTGCTTGTCGCTTTCAGATTCTATCAACAGTTTTGGCCCAAAAACCGGTGAAAATGGACACCTTAAGACTTGTAATAATACTCATTCTTACTGTTAATTAATATGCTACTAACATAGATTCCAAACAATGCTGCGTTTGAGTTTAGCATAGACATCTGATATACTGTACCTACTGCAGATGCTGGAAGTGGAAATAGAAAAGGACAATGGTCACCAATAGTTTAGGAAATTCAAAATGGATATTGTATTTCACTCTCGATGGCTTTGAGGGTCATAGAAATGATTGAAATGAGTTTGAAATGCATTATTGCCCGGCATTGGAGGGTATATAGTGCACCATTATATGCCCGCCAAATTCACATAGAATTCTCAACGTACCAGATAGCCATGAACTGTCGTCCGTCACTCCAGCTTGAGAATCCATTAATGAGTGAATTGTTGAATGGATATTTCAAATCATTTTTAGATAGAAATCTGAATTTCAAATCTATTCACATTTGCAAACATTCATAGACTTTCAAACTTTTCATGAATCAAAATCTATTCAGAGGGCAAACTTTCACAGATTTCAATAAAAGTCAATCAAAGATTTCTTCATCTCTCCATTATCTGTCACTAACAGTGATCAATAATTGCAATATTCATCGACTTCTCAAGAGTTACATACAATAGCATTATAAAACAACAGGAAACCGATGGATAAAAACGGCAAGTGGAGGTATGCGATAGACGCACTATGATGCCACTACTCCGATTACAATTGAATTAATGTCATACACTATAAACTATAATAAAGACTACGCATGGCGGATAATGGTAATAGTGGAAAAATGGAAAATGGATACTGGAGATAAAGTGACACTATACTACACCGAAAGATGCAAATGTTTACAAGCACTTGGCCCATCCCAATCAACAATTAAGAGAATGTCGGGTCAAAGCCTTTTTGCTATCATTTTCCCTGTCGCTGTAAATAAGAATTAACAACATTTAAACAACTGAGCAGATGAGATAACCATCAACCAACAGCTGGTTTGCAGTCAAGTCCTACTGACTCAGCAGAAGCGAGAAGTCGGATTTCCATGCTTGGACATCTTGATGCCGAATTTCCCCTACCATTAACGAACTGTAATCTGTCAGAAAATAAAGAGCTGAAATGGCATCGTTTAGTAGCTTTATCCCTCTGATAGAATGCAACAGCTCTCACATCTGTTTGGGAATGGAATGCAGGTGCTCACACGTCAGGCTGAAATGTCTTGAATTAGTGCACATCGATCTCGGTTCTATTTAATAGTTTTGAATGAAATGAACTTCCATTCTAGCTGCCGAATACTTCACTTTGATCCTCGCCAAGTTTCAGTGGGAAATGAACCATTGATTTCTATAATGTGCTGCTTCAAGCCATTAACTCGTACAAATGCGATGTGAAACTGATACTTGAATGCTGAGTTTTGCAGTTCTCGGAGAACCTTTGTTGATGCATGAACTGTCATTGTTCAGAGATAGGGAATTATCGATGTCTCTACCTACAAGATTCAGAGTCGAATATAGAGTGCCCAGCTAAAGTCGGTACTTTTTAAAGCGAATAAAGTACACGAATATAAACTTTATTAAACGAAGAAATTCATAAAAGAAGATATAGTACATGCTCAAAATGACCACCTCCATTCTGGATACAAACGGGGAATCCAGGAAGCAATGGCTTTTCGAATAATGTCCATGGACACATTATTCCAAGTTTCAATCAGGGTTGCCTTCAGTTTTTCCATTTTATTTGTGTCACGTCGTTTAGCTGCCAGTCCAGCCGAGAGAATGCCCGTAAGAGGATAATCCATTACATTTAAGTCTGGACTCTTGGATGGCCATTCACTAAGGTTGATGAAGTCAGGTGCATTATCTCTAATCCACTGAACAGACGATCTTGCAGTATGAGCCTTGGTTGCGTCTTACTGGCATACCCAAGGCCTTCCATCCATAATCGTGTTGATGTCATTGAACATCAGAGGACACATCTCTTGAGCATAGATGAGCTGATTGGCAGTTTTCTTCCTTCTTTGTGACACAGGGATATTTTCTTGATTTTCAGCATCGCTTTCCGCAGAAAGTATCGATTTTGGCTGGGCACCCTGTATAAGTCTTTCTTAATCCTCAGACCTGCGCGAATCCGGTGTACCCCGGAGCCACATTTTTCTATCTCAGTTTTCTACTGAAGACAGATCAACCCCTCATGCCCATGCAGAATCAACAATCTTTGACAATTTGATAATTCTGCACGTGATATTCCATTTCATCTTAGCTATTGGAAGTATGGTCATAGACCAGGGGTCCATTGGAGCAGATCTATGTAGCAGTTCTTTCCAAAAAAAAGATATGCGAGTAAAATCAACTCAGTACGTGTCCTTGATGGTATATTATGGGTGAAATTCAAATACTATCTACAGCATATTCGTGCGCCCTGCGTTAGTAGACAGCAAATGTCATTATTTTGCTTCTTCTCACACTGGTTGACCTATATGAACAACGTGGCATAAATCAATACTGAAAATGAATAGCCATCATCACTTTCTTGCAGATCCTCCAAGTGGCGCGAAACTTGCCAGCGGCTTTTATCAGAGATGGAGCTGAGAGATCGAGACGACGTATTGGCGAAAGTGGCCACCTGAATCTCCAAGATGAAGAAATATACCTGGGAACTGCCTGTCCTGAACGGACATATTCCTACAGATCGGAACTGTGATACATGAGGCGCTGATTTTATCATCATTTGCTCATCCCGGCCCTGTGATGTAATCGACTTCTCACGGCATGTCGTTTTGTACATAAATCTTTGCCATTTACGTCGTTTTTCATTCTTAGCAATGTAGAACTTTGGATTTGTTTATCAAATGCTGTTCACAATTGATGCGGGGCATCCAACTGTATAATTTTCAGCAAATAATGTTAAAGAGGTTGATTAATTATGTCAATTTTATCAAGGTTAGTTTCTAAATTTGCGTTCAGACCACAATGTTGACAGAACGGACTTTAATCAAATTTCATCAAAATACTTTCGGTCTTCAGACAAAGTTAAAGCGAATGAGTGAACCCGAAACTTTATCAGAGCAACAGCAAACCAAAATTTAATAATTCAACCATAAGAGTAGGGATATGTAGGTAGAGTGTCGACTCAGAAAGGTATCTGTATACAGTGAAAATTTATATATCAAAAGATTCAGTTTTTTGCGGAGATTGCGTTCCCGTGGTCCAAAAAAATATTTGAGCACTTTTGAAAAAAGTCAAAATTTGCCAATTTATACTACCGAGATGACTGTCCTATGTAAGTAGTATGAAACAAGTTGGATATCAAGAGGAATGAACATTTGCTAATAAGCATCCTAGCTAAGCAGACATCAAGCTGATTATCAAGGGAATTTCAAGATTGTATTATAATGAAAGTCTTCATGAAAAAGTCGCGATATTGGGCCGTATGCACAGCCTAGAAACTACCCTAGTTATAGCTAGATGAGTTTTATTTTTAGAAATTTAGTATGCACATCCTAACATCCTAGTTATAACTAGCAGCGAGCTAGTTGTAACTTGCTCTGATTTCTGGACAATTGATATGCAGTAGATAGAGCGCCGATAAATCGATATTTAGTTGTTACTAGGATTACCATGCACAGGGTAGTTACAACTAGGTGGAATTCCCTGATTTTGCCTAGTTGCAGGTCAAGCTTGCTAGGCATTGATAAAATTAATGAATATATATTAAAATACGTACTTGAATATTCTATTTTTTAATTTAAAACTTGTAGATTAACACCACTTAACACATATAGGAGTAGCCTATGTAATTATCAAAGGTTTTTAATATTCTTATATATAAAAAATTCATATCCAAGCGAAGATCTAAATCAAGAACAGTAAATGTATCCAAAAAATTATGTATATATACAAATCAAATTACAGGTAACGTTGAGACCATAAAACCAGCAATTCTTCTTCTGGCAACCTTTCCCCTTTCGCGCAGAGCCCGACTTCGCACAGTTTCTTCTTCCTCCTCCTCTTCATCATCGGATTCCACAGCTTCATTCTCATCAAAATCCAAGTTTTGTTCACCTCTTTCGATCAGCATGTTGTGCAGAATACACACAGCCATTATGGTTGGGAAAACACGCTCGAGATCTATGCGAAGAATGTATTTGATGCAGGGGAATTGGCGTTTCACTACACCAAAACTACGCTCTACACAGCATCTCGCCCTCTTATGAAGCTTGTTGTAGTGCCGCTCTTTCTCGGATTCGGGAATAGGGTATGGATTCATGAGGAATGGGGTTACGCCGTATCCACTGTCGCCCAAGATGATTACATCGGTACTTTCTGAAAGCGTCTTGTAGATAGGAGAATTTTTAAAAATTCGGCTATCATGAACACTACCTGAAATATAAATACACATGTAGGCCTATTATTGATAGGCCTACATACATTTATATGAATATACAGTATACATGTATGTCTATAGTGAATACAAAATCAGGTTACACAGTAATAATTATCTGACGATTCGAATGCCACTCTTAGGGATTGAGTGTGTCGCACGAAACATTTGTACCTTGCTTTAATATTCACTTTTGTTATTGGTCATTCAATAAAGCCGTAGAGAAAACTGAATTCGGATTTACAATGAATTTGAAACACAGCCGCCCCTATTTGGCCACGAATCACATCGTTATCAATTAGCCTAATCATAAGCTTAGATATTTTGAATTATTCCAGTAGAAGTATTACCTTTGTATTACCATGTATTACCCAATCATATAGTTTCAGACGTGATGTCATTTATTATTTATCTATGAGTAGGTCTAGAGCAAAGTAACTTTGCTAAGCTTATTAGTAATGTTTACTGTAAATATTAGGCCTATACAGAATTACTTTAACTGAATAAGTCTGTATTATGTACTTGTAAACATTAAACATATCAACATTCAAAACTAATCAACTTACCAGGCCATTCGGCTGAGATGTCTATGAATCGATATTCATCATCACAAATGGCTTGAACATTCATTGAATGAAATCCCTTGCGGTTGATACATTCATCCGGGAAATAACGAGCGTTTGGTGCTTCGATACGTACATGGGTACAGTCGATGCGGACCTACAGTCATCGGGAAATTATATTGATCAAAAAATCTATCTTTTGTCATATTAATTTGATTTCGTGATGGCCACTGAACTCCGGATCTCAATGAGTTTAATATGGCGCATGTAAACTTCCCATGAAACTCTTGAAACGGTGCTCTGGTCAACCTGCATCCACATAGCCAAACTTAGCTGCATGGCACCAGTAGCATAAAACCGTAATCCAATACATGTTCTTTGAATAGGATTTAGAACATCACTCCTACTGTTCCGTTTGAGATAAGGGCTCAGATGAGTAGCTAAGTCCATCACTCCTTCTATTGAAAACCGAAATATGCTCCTGAATTCTTCCTCTTCATATATGTCAAGGGGATTGACGTGGTCTCTTAAACGCCGTTCTCGAGCAAGACTCGATCTGGCGGCATCTCTCAAGACAAGATCTCTGAACATAAAATCCATATCGTATGTTGACTTTCTGATCTGCAGACAATACTCTATTGAATAACATGTGCATGCACACATTACTGGTAGCATTGTTCAGGTTAAAAGATTACTTGATTATCGCTCAACTGAACTCGCTCGTCGCTCGCTTGAACTGTTTGAAAGGTTAAGATTGTATTGCATTTGTCACAGTCATGGATAGTACAGAAGAACGTCATCGTCTTGAAGCAATTAGCAAACATTCTACCGCTATTTTATCTAAACAAAGATATGATCAGAGCAAAGAGAAGAAGAAGTCGGCCTGGGAGGACATCCTGACTCACATGATAACAAAATGTGCATACCAGGCGACAATCGAACAACTGAAGAAGAAATGGGCAAACATCCAGGATAGAGTGAAGGAGAAGATAGACAATTCGTCAAAAACTGGAGGTGGTCCCTATCAACGACTGAGCGAAAACGATCGGATCGCTTTGGATATTATAGGCAAAGACAATCCAAAACTGAAGAAGGTACCAGGAGAAGTGAACTCGAAAACCTCACAAAAGAGAGAATTGGTAAGTACTAAAGTAGCATATCAGTACTTGTATGATGCAACTGAATTTCATTTAGCTATACAGTATTTCCAATTAGAAATGTCGCACTTTCAATGCAGTTCTGCATGCTTGGTGTGACATTTCTCATTGATAAGTTCATATTTACATGTACATGAACATGAAAATCAATTTAGCTATAATTACATGTTCTATTTCCCGTTTCAATCTACATGTACGAGTACAAAAGCGCAAAAAGGCAGCACCATCGCAAAATCTATCACAGGCCGCTTTTCTTCAACCTTGACTCGGACGATGTTACACAAGAGCTGTACAAGGAATTCGTGCTAAGGCTCCAAAAGAGGAAGTTGATCCTTGAAATCGAGGAGATGGAAAGGAGGAAAGTGCCAGTTCTTACGTGCGACAGGGGAACGCAAACCACAATCGTGTTCTACGGTTGTATGACTTTGCAGGGCACTATATTTTTCCACTGACACATAATTCTAAAAATATATAATTCTTTCGTGGATATAAAATAGTTTTTTTGATACGACAATGCGTTATGACACTGAGACCATGAGATACCATGACCATTTACAGTGATGTGCTGACAGTATATATATTATTTCTGTATATATAGTGATAAGCTAACAGATAAACATTATTCTTTCTCTTGGGAACCTTGTCTACAAAGAGCTATCCTCTTTGAATCGATAAACTGACTGCATACATGACGTATAGGCTTACATGCCTGCACTGGCTTGCACACTATCAATTTGTTGACAAACCGCATACAGAACCACGTGCATTTTCATGTGACGTAAGTGGTGTAAAATTAGGTCGTCGTTAAGATTGATCGTGACGAATATTCGGCCTTGAATACGCATTGATGATGCAATCGTGCGTGTCGCTGTTAAACTTCTATTATTAGCATTCACTGCACCTAGTTATAACTACCCTAGTAAGAGCTGTGCATACCAAATCAAGTTACAACCAGGAAATAACAGTCTAGTTGTAACTAGGCTGTGCATACGGCCCATGATCTCGCTTAAGAAGATTTTCTTGAGGTCAAGTATGAAAGCAATAGCAGCCCAACGAGCTGTCAATTTAACATACATTATCTGTCTCAAGGCTGTCATGACCCGGAATCTGTAAAATAGGGCCTAATATCATACTTCTGCATTATGCCATCATGATCAGCCAATTCCGTTGTAATTTCTGCAAAACTGCATAAATGTGCATATATCACATATGGTAACAATTCCGACTGTATCACCTTTGAGTTCATTTAATGAAATCGAAAGTGTGTACACATTTGGGATTTAATAAATGCGGAGTTACCACCTACCTAACATACCTACTCTACGAATTCAACATCTCCATAATTTATTAAAAGTTCAAAAGAAGGGTTCAATACATGGATTAATAATGCCACCATGACAAAAATACCCGGCTGGATAGACAGTTGATTTTTCCTGAATTCACTAACTTGTAATCGAGGAAAAGGCATTACTTCAAAAGCATACTCAGTTCACACCATATATATTACACTGTAGTTAGGCTAAGTCGTGGTCTCCGTGACACTTTTGTATTGATCTTTTGGAATTTTGCGGGAAACGCATTCGGACTAAAAGTGTCACAACCAGAGGTATTTCGATAAACCAGTCTATTTTTTAGTGTATTTATTGAAAAACGTCACTACTTTTGATAAATTTTTGCTGTGTAGTGAGTTGGAAATCAATTTAACCTTTATTAAGTCCAATTTTAGCGCTTGCAAATGTAGTAGGAAATCGAAAAATCAATGCAACTTTCTTAAACTTCCAGATGTTTGGTGCCACCTTTTGATGATCAGATAAGTTGCGAAGTCGCTTTCCGATTCAAATCAATGTCATACGAAAACGAAATATTCAAGTCCATGTAAATTTAGCGATATTGTGTTATCAGTGACTTGAAAGCATGAACAGGGACGAGAATTTTCCGGATTTTTTTGACGGCCATCTGGGTCATTTCTGAGATTCACCAGAAAATGCAATGAAAGTGGAGGGGGTAAGGTATGTCTGCCCCTAATTGATGGAATGACATCTTTATGAAGCAACGCATGATCCCTTCTTGACAAAGCATCTTCATGATGCGTTGCATATAAGACCCTCTGATAACAATTTACTACAATTGATGTTATCCACATTTTCCCTTCTGACGATCAGTGGGTCTCTTGTGACGATCAGTGTGACCCTCTGGTGATCAGTGGGTCTCTTTTGACGATCAGTGTGACCCTCTGGTGATCAGTGGGTCTCTTTTGACGATCAGTGTGACCCTCTGGTGATCAGTGGGTCTCTTTTGACGATCAGTGGGCCCCCTCTAGTGATCAGTGGGTCCCTTTTGACGATGAGTGTGTCCCTCTGGTGATCAGTGGGTCTCTTTTGACGATGAGTGTGTCCCTCTGGTGATCAGTGGGTCTCTTTTGACGATCAGTGGGCCCCTTCTGACGATCAGTGGGCCCCCTCTGACGATCAGTGGCCCCCTCTGACGAAACGTGGTCCTTTTTGAAGATGTTGGACTTATTTTGACTAGACTATGCATTGTTTATGTTGTAGGCTATACCCGCTACGTGATTTATATTTCCTTGCTCCGTTTTTTGACTCTTTAGCAGGTCGCTCTCCTATACCGTACATTTTGAAGAAAACAATTCCATTTGTTCTACTGTGTACGGGATATGTTATTACTCGCACATTGTGAAAACTCATTATACACGCCAAGAAATTTTGATTCACAAAGCCTCCATCATATCATGACATTCTGAAATAACATGGAGCTCCGAAAATGTGTAATTCCTGCGTGATATAATTGCCGAGAAAATGCTTTATACATTCTAGGCGCTTTAAAGAGCTTGAATTCTACTAGTTACACTCCAAGGTTTCCCCTGCGGCGCTTAATAAAACATCAAAATTCTGCTAGTTGTAGTGCTTTATAAAACATCAAATTCTACTAGTTGCACTTCTACTGCGGCGCTTTGAAAATATGAAAATTCACTAGTTACACACCCAAAAGGCTGGAGTACTTCGCGGTTACTTGTCCGCGGTACTTCGCCTCAATATGTTTGAGCTACAATTAATTATTATCTGTGGTTTTAGTACAATCAATGTATTTTTAGTCGCAGCTATGTAGGCGCACAGAGATTCATAACTACTTAAAATTGACTCCTTGATGACTTGTAATCATATCAAACTGACAATGGGCCTCACAAAAAGTTACGTGTAGGCCCCTAGAAGAGATCCTCCGGATTTTTTGTGACACGGCGTTCTCATCCCTGCATGAAGTACATATAAAATGTTACACTTCTTTGCATTGATATCCTTACAATTTCCTTCGTAAATTCCTTTTAGGGTCACCAAAAATGTACACAATTCATATGTGGCGCTACATAACATAAAGAGCTCATTTGGCGAAAACGAAGCTGCTATCACGATGTGATGTAATATAAGCATAGTGAGTTAAAATGTATAAACTGATAAACATTCAATAAGCACTTACTTTATTGTGAGCCACATGTGCCGTCTTCGTATCATGAAAGCAATAATTAGGCCTTTGAAGATGTTATTAGACAAAAATGTTATTTAATGAATCTTATTGCGAATAGTCGTGAAGGAATTTTGGTGCTTTGAATGTTTAAACAGCACAGAAATATGGAAGGCTGTTACCATCCAACGAACTCAAGCACAGATTTAATGGGTTTTGTGACAACTCCCACAAAGCTACGCTGATTATTTGCTGTGTAGCATAATATATACATCGCACAATTAAATCTTTCTGCAACAGCTTTTCTCGTCCCTAGATTAAGTCACTTTGTGTGACTGAAAGTACACATTTACTAAAAGATGTTTTCTACACATTAATTTTTTACGAAGTCAAATCCCATCAATAACTTGCTACTCTGTCGTCTGTTATCGGCTGGTTATTGCTTAATTTTTCATTTCATGGCAGCATTCGCGCTCCATAAAATCTCATTTCAATCGATTATCCTCATACTTTGTCTACTCTAATTCAAGACTTCTGTTTATCATATTTTCCATTTTTAGAAATTAAATTCATCATTATGTTTATCAGTTTCCAACCCCAAAGTCCGCAAGATAAGCGGAACTTCGCATTGATATTAGTTTTTCGGTGAATGTATACGGCTAGTACAGTAAAACTCAATAGTAGAATTAAGGATAACTCGAAATCGTTGGTCGCGATAAGTTTGATCAATTGCTACATTATCATGATTCGAGGTTAAAGTGTGAACTTTATTCATTCATTTCTCGGAGCGATTTATAGTCACTTCACAACAGCATGTAGCTTACATATTACACACTACTATATTCAAAATGAATTACCTGAAATAAAAATTCTAGGTGTCGCACAAAATGTTATTTTTATCCATCATATTTTAATCAAACATGATTTTTCTGTATATTTTATATATTTGACGAGAATTGCGGTATTATGTAAAATAAAATGTGAATCAAATTAATGTCTTCCCTAAAAGACTTAGTGGATTAAACGAAAGCACAATTATGATACCAACGAGCTAAAAAGACTCCTTGATTTGGGAAACCTTTTAGTTCGAATGCTTAATATTTAGCATTTTAAGTTGTCATTATCACTGAATTTCATTTTAATGGACACAGGTTCGCAGTGAAGTAATGAATAATTTAGTCAGATTAAGCTAAATTAAATAAAAAGCGAAAAAAATAAATGATGAATTATTATAGAGATAAGACAGAAACATTTACGAAGTGACGATTGAAAAATTATATTATGGTTATGTCTCGTTAAAAGATGGCAAAGGACTTGACAAAACAGCCATTTTGGAAGGTATACAGTTACTGTAAAAAGCAGCTATTGATGATTAGGGATATTCACTGAACGCACGTCACTCTCTCAACAAGTGAGATATCTTGAAGCTGCCCTGGCTAGTCATGACATGTTAATTCTTTTGAGTTGGAAAGAGCCAGGAATTTTTTTGGATGTTGATCATTTTTATAAGTTATGATGTACAAAATTATTCGATTGCCGTCCAGTAATCATCTTCAGGTACAAAGATAGGGTTATGTCGCGGAGGAATTTAGAGAAAGAGCGAGAAGATGTAGATAAGACAGACGAAGTGAGAAGAGAGAGAAGGGATTATGGTAAGTGAGAATTGCTTAAAGTCGAAGAGGAGAAAGAGAGAAGGAGAATAGTAGTAGATGAGAAGCGAGAGAAGAGACTAGTGTATTAGAAGAGAGAAGATGCGAGAAGAGAAGAGCGAAAAGATAGTAAGAGAAGGTAGAGAGGAGTAAGGTTAGGAAAAGTTAGAGTAGAAGAGATTAGCAGAGAAGCGGGATAGTAGAAAGTCGCGTGCTTTAAGAGTTAGAGACGACAGGAGACGAAGGACGAAAGGCAAGAATGCTAAGAGGAGAGAGGTGTCGCATAGAGATAAGAGAGAGAGGACGAGAGGAGAATGAGTAAGAGAGAAAGAGCTTAGAGGAGCTAGAGAGCAGGAGAGGAGAGAGTAGTTAGATAGAAGAGTGAGGATAGAGCAGAGAGAGAGAGAGAGAAGAGAAGAATGAGTAGAGAAGACGGCGAAGGGGAGGGAAGAAGAATAGAAGTTGGGGGGAGTAGTAAAGATAGTATTCGAGAGAGAAGAAGGCAAGAACAGGAGTAGTAGAGAGAGAGAAGAAGTTGAAAGGAGAATGAGAAGGGCGGGGGAAGTAGAGATTGGCGAGAAGTTTGAAATAGGAAATATAATTCTTATCTTTCTAACTTCTTACATAACCCAGTCTTTAGTACCTGAAGATTATTATGGATGTATCGAAAAATTTTGTCATCAATACTTGCAATAATAATCAAACATCTTAAAAAAATTCCTGGCTTTGCAATCCAAAAAATATAACGCTGAATATCGTGAAAACACAACGACACTTTATCAGCACAATATATAGTAACATCATTACAAAAGTGTCTTGTTGATTGAAGTCTGCTATTCTACGCAAATTTCAAGAGTTTTTAGTAACTTACCTTGAATCATCAGCAATAGCAGAAGGCTTGTAATTGCCACATAACATGCAGCCAGTATATTCGATCATTCGCGCTGTAGCTGTATAGCTGTTAGTACTTATGGTGTGCATCGGAGCAAGTTGCTCAGTTTATAGTGTTACTAAATATGAGTATGTTCCAGATTTGCTGACTTTTCTTACGCAATAATGCATGACAGCAGAGATTAAATATTATTAAATACTGATTCGGTATCGAAAACGGACAAAGTGGCTTTTACAGGAAAGGAAAAAAGCAATAAAAAACCAATGAAAAAACATATTAAAACAACATTGTTATTTAACCATACATCTAAAGCACTTTTAAATATCATATCTACAATATATTTTTGAATCTATCGCTAGCCCCAAAAGAAATACCAGACCCCTGGAATGCTTGGGAAAAGTTAAGCGCGAACGCTGTTTCCACAATAGTTGGAGTAAAAGACGAAGCCATAAGGTTGAAAAATGGGGCTTTAGAAGGCACGTTTTTTGTGAAAAGTTTGACAAGAATATTGAACTCTCATCTGACTGCAATAACGCACTCTGAAGTTTA
Source organism: Prostheceraeus crozeri (assembly GCA_907163375.1). Taxonomy (NCBI): domain Eukaryota; kingdom Metazoa; phylum Platyhelminthes; order Polycladida; family Euryleptidae; genus Prostheceraeus; species Prostheceraeus crozeri. The sequence goes on along the minus strand of CAJQUW010014162.1, from coordinate 13,151 downwards.
TATGATCCTCACTTAGCGCATTCCTTCACTTTGAATACTAATCACGCCACATGCCAGCCGACTATTGCAGGCGTGGGACGTATAGTCTGTCAACTTTGTCATAATTTTGATGTTGTTGGGATTATTTAATTCCGGGGATTTGAGATATGAGAAAACGGAATCCCTTATATTTTAGAAACAGTCTAGAAAAATCAGAAAAGCAATAAGTATCCAATTCCTAGATTTGTGCGAGTTGATATTCGTTTTAGATATTATAATCCTGCATATTTCAGAACCCACGATTTAGCACACTTCACCGTCATCGCTTGAGGGCAAGGACGCTGTTGGATCAATCGTTATTTGATAGGTTAATCTAATAGTCAAATAGAATATAGGCATTCTTCACTTACATTCAGTTTCATATTTACATTTTTAGAAAGATATTTTGCAGAAGTAATTGTTTGATACCGCTAAATAAAACGGTTCAACTCTGGAATTACATATTTTACAATTAGGCCTAAGCATCATTATCTATCTGCGGCGTGTCATGCGACATTTATCAGTTACATTTAAGTTGACTTCTATAGGTGAAGGGTAACCTTGAAGAAGGACATCAGCGTGTTACAATATAGTTCATATTTTCCGGTCGGTTTGTCAGCGACTGACTCCTCAATTAATTAACAGGAGAATTTGATGGGATACGCTCCATTGACTTCATCCGCACGCTCTGGAGTTGAGGCGCAAATGTCGTTCCTCATCCTCTCGATCGATCTTTGCTAAGTGCTTATTTGCAACTGCATTGGAAACTGAAGGCGGTTCAGAGTAGAAGAAAGAAAATATTATGTGCGAAACTGAGATGGCGGGATATTCATAAGAAGGCATCACCGGTCCATCAAAAAGGGTCGAAATTAAAATAGTACAGGTATATTGTCGTTGTAGCGACAATATGTCCACATGTAATTTCAAAGTTAGCTGGTTAGAATTGCCGTACTTATGTGTCAAAAAGGCAAAACTTTTCAGAAGCAAAAAACATGTTGTAGATTGATTGCACAATTCGACTTATTGAAAATGTGAACCATTTAGGATGTGCCTTTTAAAACATCTTCATATCGACAATGTATTTCTAGGGCACGTGCGCTAGCCGCTACCGGTGCACGGGCAAGATAACGGTGACGACGAGATTTTACAACGTTACACTGAAGCCACTGATAGTGTAGCCGAGGATCAATGATTTCTCATTTCGGCTGTAGACTGATAGTTAATAAAATACTTCAAGATCTTGCGGTATAGGGTTGTTATCTTCTGCTATAAATGGTCAGAATATAATGGCAAATTAATAAAGTAACAGGAAAATTCAGCAAACTTATTAGGTTTCTTCCAATTTCAATATTCCCATATTGGCAAGTGAATTCCATCCTTGATCCGCAACAGAAAATGGCTAAAAGTTGTATTGACTATAATTACTAAGTCAGTTGTCGAGACGAAACGTCCGCGCTTTAATTATTTACTTTAAAATGCAGTGCATGAATATAGCAATGGAAGATCCTGTCATTGATATTTTTCAAAATCATAAAGCATACAATATCTGAAAACCTCACTAAAAATAGAATGAATCGAAGCAATGTCACCGCAATCTACAAATTGCTGTGTATGATGGTCAACATCTAGACTTTACTCGGTTTCCGGTAGTCATTCCGTAGTGATACAATGCTTCCCGATCGTACGAAAAAAATTTTCGGGACTGAAGCGCTGAATTTATCTTGAGATTATGTTAACTATGAGAATCCTCGTGAGACTATATTTCATTTTGATAATTACGAGATTACTAGGTCGTGAGAAATGAGATTTTGTGACCATTAAATGATTTCTCATGAACTTGGCATCTCTATTATTCAGTCAATTTTGCACAGTTTTTTCATCAGGAAATGCATCAGTAATTTACTGAAAAAACCTTGATTTCAAAATGTTCCAATTTCATCACTCAGAAATTTGAAGTTTGGGATGATGGAATTGTTAGGCAATTAGTAAAGTTCTCTAGTTCGATTAATTATATTGTATGCTTAAGATCTTCTTTATTTCATTTGCGACTAAGACTTTCAGACAAGAATTAATTAATTTTTAAGTAATACTGTGCAGTAAAATGTCCAATTTGACAAATTCGAAACTTTTTGGTTTACCGCGCACAGTCCTAATTTTCAAACACAAATTGAATCTAAGGCCGTTGCAATTGCGGTGTAATTCATGTTATGAATCCATATGTGAGGCATTAACCAAGAATGCATTATATATCAGCCATATTTGTTGCTAAGCACATGTGTGGACTTGCTAAAGCACATGCATGTGCGATGCTTCTTGCTAGCATTTAGGGCAACATTTATGTGAGTCTTCTTAAGATTTGTTTTCGAAAAGAGTTTGGCTAACGCACAAAAAGATATGCCATAACTGCCTAAAATATTTCTAAATAGCCAATTTGATTTGATTGCAGAACCAATTTGTAGCATAATCACATGTCAAAACATTTAAAACACTTTGCTTGCTTCTAAAAAGAAAAATTGAGTATCGAAGTGGAGCACTCATGAAACATGTTCATAGTGCCCCCATCTTGGGTGTCCCACATCGTTAACACTTCAAAAACGTGCTCGCGTGCAAATAGGCCCGCACACTGCGAGTTTTTAGCTGCTAGATCTATTACTGATAATAGAATGCTTGAAGAAAAAAAAAAAAAAAATTAAAAAAAAAAAAAAAATAAAAAAAAAAAAAAAAAAAAAAAAAAAAAAAAAAAAAAAAAAAAAAAAAAAAAAAAAAAAAAAAAAAAAAAATGGCTGTCTAATGAAGATATAAGATTTGGGTTGTAATAGTCGCTGAATTTTGACAAGGATCGGATAAGCTTTTTTTATTATAACTTTTATCGAAAAAACGAAATCGCTAAAATGCACTTGGTATGATTTGGCATGGTCCCTAAAATGCCACATTGCGATCTATAGCCGCGAAAACGGACGAATTTATTTTTGGAACCTTTAGTATCTGCATGCCGAATTTCAAGAAAACGACTTAGAAAATCGGTGAAATACCGGTGCATGTCTTTAGTGCGTGAACTTTCAAGGGCGGTGTTCATTCGATCGTTCATTAAAGGGAAAGGTGTTTAAGAAATAAAGGTCTATCTGGAAGTTGTGATTCTGTAAGTAGGAAAACCTCTACAGTGTCAAAGCTGAGTTGTCATCTGAAGAAAATTAACAAATACTTCAAAAGTATTTTCACTAAGAATAGAAATGACGAATACTTTCGAATGTTTGAACTCTTCTGCGTGTGATCTGGTGGAATTTGGTTTTGGAAGTGGTACGAAGTTGGGGATTTGTTGGTCTTTACCTTCTAAAGGAACAGGGAGCGACGGTATTCCGGCAGGTTACTAAGGTGGCTATCTCCTTGTTGCCCTTTGGAATATTTATGACATACAATGTTTCCCACTGTATGAAAGCAAGCTTAATCAAAAAGACAAGATGCAGATTGAGAAATTGTGCGGCGCTGCAAGTATCATCTTGTGGGAGGTTTGTAGATTGTCTTGCTTGCCTGACTTTTTTGAGTCCAGGGAATGAAAGTGCATGCGATTTATTTCGAAAAGCAAGAACACAGGGTGGACAATCCCTTATCATTCGAATCCCAATGTGCTTCCAAGTTGGTAGATTAGGAATGCCTCTTTGTTCTACAGCACGCAGACAGAGTCCTTCATTCTATATGTCAAAATTGTTTAATGATTTGTTGTAAATTCTGATTTGATTAACTTTGATTCTGTATTTATGACTTGACCAATGATTTCCATTTTTAAAAATTATATATGCTTATAATAATTGTTAAAACTTAGAAATGGCAATTCACATTTTTCGATACCAAGTTTGAATAGTTTTTGGCAATTTGAAATATTTTGCCGAATTTCCCCTTATCGTCAGTAGATGACGCAAGTCAGACAAAAATGACGCCCAAGTTGGACATTTTTGACGCCAGTCCGGGCCTTATTTGACGCAAAAGGACTTTGTTCCGCACGCATCGCATCTCACCAACTTTGGTGTACGTTGGTACCTTTTGCTGAGTGTCTTCAATCCCTGCTTTAATACTTTCCGCGGTTCGGTTCGGGAGAGACTCCAGATTTACGTTCTTACTGCCGCAATGTCATACTTTTTGACACACGCGGCATTCTGCCGGTGTTGGACTCCATAAGACGCAAGTCAGACGTTTTGACGCATATTTGAAAAATTGACTCACGCATGCAAACTACTTTGGAGGGGAGATCATTGCATTCATAATCGCGATCCAACCATCCCCGAGTACGTAAGTTACAGAACCCCGATCTTACTCGTTGATATACGTTTAGGCTAGCATGAAATAAGGCTGGTAGAATTCCGAGTGGATGGATGAGATCGGTCCCCTATTAGCCGAAAAATTACTTATTCAAGATTTAGTCCATATTCGGCTACCATACAACTCTTGAAAGTGGGTTGGTTTAAAAATTTCAGTGAGCCCGAATATTCCCGGACCTATAATATAGACGGTTCGGGTGACCGCCTTGTCTAGCCTACAAAAATGCTCATAAATAAATCGAGGAAACTAACTTTTTTCCACACTCTGTTAGACCCTGCTGATTAGTTAGCGCAATAGACAGATATTGGCAAATACACTCTTAGCACACTCGTCACCATAGCGCCATGCCGCAGACGAGAAATTTTTGCCACACATGCAGAGTAATACAAAAACAGAAAATCTGGTGAAAACTGCGTCCACCCTGCTCCGCGCCAGTTGCATACAAAACCTAGAAAAATAACTTGCTCAAATGGTCCCCTTACACCACTAGTGTGCCATAATTAGGCAGACAGTTAAAGTACGCAACAGGTACTCCAATATTCCGTCCACAGGTTACACCATTATAACACTTTTTTTATTTGTATCGTTGCTGGGTTTGCAGACAATAAAACCCCACAGGTAAATATTTTTAAAACTGCCCAGTAAGTCCCATTACGCTTTTTAAAAGTTCTGTCGACCACGTTTGTGTGACATTTTAAGCTCGGCCTAATTTCAGTGTTCGACTCGTGCTTATCTTGAGAGTGGCACTCGTGTCCAATCTCCACTTATATGTCACATTGAAAAAAACAACAAAACGATTCCTCAGGGCACAGAAGAAATTATGCCACGTCACACTAGTGCCTAGTTGCACAATTTCCCATTCCCAAAGGACAAAATCTCTACAGCTGACATCCATCCAAATCAAGACCACTAGACACAACCTGCACTCTCAAGAGTCCCACCTGAGCCTCAAGCAGAACTAAACAAACAACTGAGCAAATGACCCTAACGTTTGCGATGATGAATTGATCCGCATCCAGACCTACGTGGGCACAACAAGTAAACAAAAATGCGGAACTCTCACTAACTTCCATTATTCCGTTGATGTTTTGGGGTGACATGGACAAGTAACCGGAAAAACATAGTTCATCTGCCATATACAACTCGTGCTCTGATTTTGAATATTAAGGAAATTTCCTCTACTTCTTTACCCCCCCCCCCCCCCCCCCACCTCCCCCAGGCTTCCGGGGACATCTTTGACAAAATAAGGTGCATTTATTCGATATTCTTCTCAACCATCGGTCACTTAGTTTCACAGCAATAGCCCGTTACCCCCGAAAATCATATCCCACACAGCTGACTGGCATGTGACCCAACATTTCCACACATAACTCCATTTGCTGGGGGCAAGTCCCATTCCTAACCAGCCCCCACGCAAAGTATTCGCAGTAGCTGCCTGCTACCTAATATAAACTAGAGTCATTTCTTTAATGGCGCTTTACCACAAATAACGTTTAGTGCCGTTGCAATATATAAACATCAAAAACTTTTGGACCCGCCTTAGTCTGGGCCCTTTTTCGCCTGTTTGATTCTATTTGGGAATTTGGACTTTAACGCACCCTTACAGCATAGGCCACCTCCTACCAGTACGCAATTCCTCAAGCCTATATGCCCTAAGTGATACCTAAACACCAAGGAACCAGTATTACGCATTTGCAGGCCTGGAACCAGACCCTCATTAATTTTATTTCATTATCCTACACTTTCTCCTCCCACCATTAATATTTGCATCAAATGCACACACAGGCACTAACGCCGATGGAGGGGCGCAGCCAAAACCCAGATCTTACCCCTACACGTACCCCCCCCGCAAATTCCATTCAACCTACACTATCCATCGATATCGATCATCCCCCTATGCCAGTAAGCTTACTTCGTACCCACAAACAACCTTAGGTTGTAGAGAAATATGGCCCGAAAGGACAGGAATGCTTTGGTCAACATAGCAGTTAACTAGCGGCATAGGGAACGAAGCCGCAATTTTAGGTATGAGTTCTTGACAAAGGATCTCTCCATTTCACATATAGGCCTGTCGTGAAACAGATTATGAAGCTGCCTTTTGCTGTCGAAAGCCTTTAGCGCAAATTCGTGTTATCCCCCCTACCTCTCAGAGTCGCACATAATATTGATTACAAATCAACGGCAGGACACAGGAGAATCATATTGAATACAAATGTGGTGCAATGCTTGAAAATAATCTGGACTGTTGAAATTAGAGTTGCCGTTAATCGCCGATAAGTATTTTGTACATCATTTACCTAGAGACAAATGTGGAATCTAAACGGATAACTGTCCATTTAATTTTCCTCACCGGTGCTATATTTTCTAAGGAGAAAAAATGCACAGCTTTCAAATGGCAAATTTTTAAGCTTTTCTATTTTTTTTTTTATTTGTTTTTTTTTTATTTTTTTTTTTTTTTTTTTTTTTTTTTTTTTTTTTTATTTTTTTTTTTTTTTCTTTTTTTTACTTTTTTTTTTATTTATTTGTGTTTGTTTTTTTTTTTTTTTTTATTTTTTGGGTTAAAATCAAATCGAGTGTCTATTATCATTACTCTAAGACAGCATAAAACACTCAGACTTTCGGTCGAGTTTAAACTTCGTTCGTATTGAAGATACATCATTTTGTGTCTTATGAGAAATGACTTGTTCTCATATCATTGTTATAATAATGGTGGAATATGGCTTGCGATTTTGAATTTTAGCCTGAAAGAGTGGGTGGTTATAGGCCTATGCATGTACTTTATATGTAACTTGCGGTTCATCCGCCCGTCTCTATTTTTTCTTTCATCTCTTAAAAAGGCTTCGTTATTTCCACCAAAGTATAATTTTGTTAGGAGACATTTTTCCCATGCTACATCGTTATCAACAATTCATCTAGAAGGCTAAAAATCGACACTGCAGCGAGCCTGGCTAATCAATTTCGGTCCTAATCCATCAAATTCGAAAGTCCTGCTTCATAGACTGTGCTTCGAGGGGGCATATCGTGTGAGGGCATCTGAGAATCCTTCTTGGATATGTGGGGCATCAAGTAGATTTGTAAATTTACCATGAGTGTTATCTGTGGAATCGATTTTGTTGGGACAGATCCCAAAGTACCTGCAGTAAGTCAAGTTGAAACCGTATGTTGGCAGGACTACATGTATACGGCCTTACTTGCTTTCTTTTCATCTTATTCCATTTGTTTCCAGTCTTTCTGGATTGTATTTATTGGCTTATACCTTCGCTATTAGCTTTGCTATTTTTTGATGGATGCTTCCCATTTATCTGCCGTCCACATTAATGTTCTTCCCTATTTTTGTTTGATCTCGCTTTGCGTGCAGATTTCGGAGAGATTTTTGAAAACCCTAAAAAGCCTAAGAATAAAAATTTGTATTTTGGGGTGGGAGGCCTTGAACTAATGGAACATTTTGCTTAACGTTGGGAGAATGAAAAATACTATTATCATAGTTCTATGATACTGTAATACTAATTAGAACTACAAATAATAAAGTTCTTATTAAATAACTACCTACAATACTACTTATTGTTTTTGGAATTCACACTGTATGTGCATGAATCGTTGTCGCAAAACAGACGATTCTTTTTCCAAGCCTAATGAACCAAAAGTACGTTGAGGCCTCTTTTAAAAGAATTTATTAGCCTATAAAATTGTAATAAAAAACTATGTAGGCTTACAGGACCGATCGTTTTCGCGTATTCATGCTTCTTAGGGGGTAAAAAGCTAAAAAAACAAACAAAACAGAAAGTCAGTAGAGCGTCAGGAGGGACAAGAAAGTTATTTACGAGTGGTGTTAAAGAATTCTACCCTTACATAATTGGTTCAAAATCTTTTGCAGAAGTTGCCAGCCCCAAACACCACGTTATAAGGATTTATTTGTTTTGGTTCATCTTCGAATTTGACACTTTTACTTCGAGGGAGTCGTAGAAGTGCATGCCACCCGACAATTCTCTGAAGATTAGGTTTACTTAAATAAACTCGCAATCATATTCAACCTACTGGACCTATTATGGATCCCTAAAAACATTCTTATTTGCCCATTCCATTACGGCCGGGTGGTATGTCATCGATTTTTTCATTGTAAGTGGAGTAAGGTAGGGTTGTCCGCCGAATTTCACATGTCATTTTTCTATGAAAGTCGTTTATATAGATTCAATTCCAAATTAGACGCCTTAATTGCATGAATTAGGCCGTTCTGTTTTGCTATGTAATTACCATTGAGGTAGGAAGCATTTCACCACCCATTCTTCTCGTTTCCATGAAAAAAAAAAAAAGAAAAATGGCCATTGAGGAAATTCCTATGTTTCCAATTATGCTTAGTAGAGTTCTCAAGCTGACATGCTTTAATGTTCTGAGCTTGCATGGGCTCTGTAGGAAAAATTATCATTGATTTCAAGTCATTTGCAGATCAAAATTCTTGGAGATTTTTTGATGTATAGATTTTTTAGATATGTAACAATGCATATATTAAATACCTTTCAAATGACAGCCTAAATCGTCGGCGCGTAGCGCCGACGATTTAGGCTGTCATTTTGAGAAAGGTAATGTCTCTTCAGTTTGTTACATCCTTTCGAGTGACAACAGAGCGGTTCGGAATACATGAATAGGCCTAATCACTTCTATGGCCTGATCGCCCGAGTTCAAAGATACTCGTGTTGCACAGACGAAATAGTCAAACCCAGCCGCATGAGGCTTGGCGGCATCTCTGTTTTTTTCTCAGTTTTTCTGTTACTGCAATGAATATGCTGGAATGTTTTTGTTGTGTGTCGTGTAGGTAGGTAGATGAAGAATCGTCATTCGGCTTTAGACCCCAAAAACTTGTTGCCATGATAGCCAGTAGATCACCGGATTGTATAGATTGCAATTATCTGTCCGCTTCTCTGTGGATTTAGTTGGTTATTTGGAATGTTCATTTTTCATTTGCGGGATAGCTTCATGCATTCGAATGTATAACCAAACGGAATATCGAACTCACAAATACTAGATTTGGACCGCGTCGGGTTAGCAACTGATATCAATAATGAGATTATAATTTCTTTAAGCAGCATTTATAAATTGAATCAAAAAAAAGTTGTCAGTTAGCCAAGCTGCTGAATCTTATTTACAATTATTATATTATCAATCTTACAAATTTTCACCGATATGCCGGCTCTGTTCACGTAACAAAGGATTTATTTTCAAATTACATCTTACCTAAAATTCACAAAATATCTGTCTGATAAGTTGAACATTCATCTGTGTCATTGAGGCTTGGTTTCATAGATTTTATTAATATGGCCTCTCTGAAGTAGGATAATGCTGTTAGTATCACACGCTATGATTTTGACTGCAACGGGAAAGCTATGGTAGGAGAGCAACTTAGTGATGTTTGAGTACACTTGAGTCTTGGTTGTGGCATGTTCTTTATTTGGCGAGTATGGGAGTGAACGGACAGAATCCCGATTATAATTGCCTTTTACCGTTTTGCATGCTATTTTTTCATACACTACCATAGCTCTTCAAGCAGATGTGAGGGCTGTCAGCAATAAACGCACTGATTCAATTTACACTTATGGTTTGGAATGTGATTTTTCAAAAGCCCTTCGTAAATAGGAGAAGCAGGAGGAGGGGGAGACAGAAAAGAAACACATCATCATACCAAAACATCAGAGTATATAAAAAAAAGCCTCCCGTGCGAAATTGCTAGACCGCACCATCTGCGTGAGAGCTATTGTAGTGTATGAACTAGCATGCAAAACGTGTCAAAGCACTTACAAACGGGAGTACAGTCGTTCACTCCAAACCCTCAATAACGCACTTGCCACAACAAAGACTCCAGTGTAACTCAACCATCACCCTCACGATGCTCTTTTTCAACCAAAGCCTTATTACCCGTTTGCCGTCAACTATTAATCGCGTTATGATACCAAACGGCATGATCCCTCCGATGTACCGAGGTGGGAGGTCATATCTTAACTACAATCTTAAGCAACCACGCCTCACTACCAACAGATGAAATGTTCACACTTAACCAGACATTGATCATAAGAATTTTAATGTACGATGTAATTTGAAACTCCTTTTTACTTTAACAGGCCGTCATCTCGGTGGGGAAACAACATTTGTTTATAAGCATGGAAAATAGTACCGGATCCGCGTGAAGTTGTGCAGGGGAACGAGGTAGTACATCCACCCTATCACAAAGCATGTAACCTCTCCCCTACTGCAAACTACGCGTCTGCCGGATACGCTACATTTGGGCTTTACAGCCCTCGGAGGTACCACACTCCTATGTATTACCCAAGGTAAACTAGAGAACTTAAGGTGTTGACTCCCTTTATTCGATTTTAGCTATATAAACGATACACAAATTGGATTTAGTTGAACTGGTTGTTAATAGAAAACAATACAGCTCCTGATCTTACAAATGCGCTATCATTCAGTGACCGAGGATGCAATAAAGTGATCCAAAAGACATTTACGTTAGGTGTACCAGCCACATATTCACATAGAAATTACTGGGGAAAATTAGATGCCATACATACACCGAAAAGAAGTCTCGTTTGTTACATTTATTCATCCTCTGTCATGAATGCTAACACTATTGCCGAACCTGATCTGTAGATGATTTCAAACAACAACCCGAACCACAACCTCCATATGAGACATTTCGAGCACCCCTACGAAAAACAAACCAATGGAGTCAACACCTTAAATGTCCCAAAATATACCATATGGAACAACCATTTCGGCTTGAGTTATCTTCTTCATTCTGTAAAAGCCCATGACTGAATCCGGCCGCCAGACGCGAGTATTGCAGTAGGTTAGAGGTGATGTACCTCTGCTATGATGACTGTTTTAAGTCCAACCTCGTTCCCTGCCCAACTTCCCCCCAAACGCAGGCTCCCGGACTATCCTCATACGCGCCAGCTTGGCTAGCAGACACTTAATGATTTAATAGGCAAACCTGACACGAAGACGGCGAATGCTACATATCCTTGTTAACACAGGCGCTGCCCCGGCGGATAGTCAGAATGCACCGCCGATCGCACGGATATCCGTCCGGGAGAAACAACGGCACCAGATCACGGTTGATGGATCTCCCAAACATATCCGCTTATACCGGGTACCTGCGGCGATCTCCTTGGGGCTAAACAATCCTTTGGTAGCCGCGGCGATAGACTGGAAATCCAAGGGCTCCTGGCGTAGACATAATGGTGTTGCATCGGCTTCCCGCCGTGACGAACCTGGCGGCAAACTATCGATGTGAACGGAATTCCGTTTGTCGGAGGGGTGCGATTTTAATTTTTAAAGAAGGCGACAAGCAGTGCTTCCGCCATCATCATTGTGCGCACTTAGCTATGTTTACACTGCAGGACCGAAGTAGACCGCAATGTTTTCTCGTAATGATGATATTACCCATGCATGTGACAGATATATTAGAAGCTACATTCTAGTATGTCTACCAGTGTATTCATACCATTGCAGCCCCACTGCACGATATCTTGTTTTCTTCGAAACTCTCCTTTTCTCATCCCAGCATATAAATCTCTTTTAAGCAACTCAGCGCTCCTAACGCATGCATTTGAGTGAATTTAGGTAGCCTATTTTGGCTACAATTCATACCAAAACAATATCACAGCCACTAACAAAAATCCCTTGGAAAACCAATAGTCTGACCGGGACGTGCCATCTGCTAGATATCCTTCTCATCTTGTTCTTTTGTACTAACACTACATCGTTAGGGAACACTCATCTAATACACTCTAATACCTACACTAATCTAGGCCACTAATCCTTACTATCTGGCACAAGAATCACAAATATGAACATTCATATTTGTTATTGTTATCAAGTTTTTCCTCTAATTTTTTCTTACTTGGTGTGAGGCCTATAAATGCTCTGCTGTTACATCCCTTCACAAAGATCTTATTGACAATAGGTCCATTGCTTTCGGATATTGTAACTTCCATACTGTGCTCCCCTCCACTTCCTTGCTAAATTCACATTCCAAAAATTAGACCTAAACAATTTCTCAGTTTCAATTCCACAAGTCCTTCTTCAGTTTCATGCATTTTCAAGGAATGACTTGCCTACTTGACGAACCCGTGAATAAACCAAAGAATGTAGGCAAGGCCTACTATTCAGGGCATGTCGTTGCCCTCCTGATAAACAGAGTGTCAACTTTTCGGTCTCATTACTTGACATGAGATGGCAATTTTCTAATTAATCGATTCGAACATTCTGCAAATTATATTTCGATTACGATGAATGTTCCAGATGACAGAAAATTGCTCCTGCGATTAGCTCATTTATAGTGTGATGATCATTGAAACTTAATAAAGCAAATTATCTTGACAAATAATTCTAACAGTGGATAACATTGAATTGGAAGAAAGCATGATCGCCATATTTCTGTTGTGCAAAATTTACCATGAACCGCTGTCTGAACTAAGATTGTAAATCTTGGGCATCATTTGATATAGGCCTATTTGATTCCATGTTGACTTGTTCTTTTGAGATAATAGCTTTATTCCATGCATAATATTGTTGAGAGAACTTCTGACCGTATTAATATACCGCATTGCATTATCGATCGTTTTTGAGTCAAATATACCAAATGCGTCAAATTGTTCGGACGCGTCAGGAAGTTTTCAGAATTTATTTCATGATTTTGAGTCAAATATACGAACTGCGTCAAAAAGTCTGACTTTAATTTTCATTTACTTCAGCTTGAGTCAAATATACTTATTGCGTCTAATATACCATTTGCGTCATAAAGACCGACTAGCGTCATGTCACGT
>CAJQUW010014161.1:0-205602 GCA_907163375.1 Prostheceraeus crozeri | reverse complement strand
AAAAATTTGAGGATCAAGCTAGATCAAGAAGCTATGCTGGGAAAACTGCCACACGTCCAATTGAATTGTACGATTTACAGATACAACGATTATTCTTGAAAAAATGAGTGCACAAATAAATGTATTCGTCAGTGATTAAGTGATGCCTGCAATTTCGTAGGTATATATAGGCATATGACATGTATAAATGTATAAATGTATAAAATGTATTAAATGCATAAATGTATAAATGTATAAAATGTATTAAATGCATAAATGTATAAATGTATAAAATGTATTAAATGCATAAATGTATAAATGTATTAAATGTATAGGTCAACTACACTACTGCATTAAGGAAACGTCTGTATTACAAAACTTTTCATGCAGGATTAGTGGTTTGCTTCCGAGTCCGATGTAGCCAATGACTCCAATGAAATAAGGACTTAGTTGTAATTATTCGGAAACCTTTAGGAATAGCTCGATCAACTCTAACTTGCTAACAAAATTAGTTTTTGAAATGTTAGTTTTGTTTCAGTCTATAAAATGTGCAAACCGTTGATCAACATGCTCCCACTATTCACCATGGCCAATATCAAGAAAAGTTTCTCAATATTATGTGCTTCTAATTTACTTAATGGGTATAGAATAATAATGGGAATAGGATACTAGGCTATTGATGAAACATATTCAAAAGTTAACAGATAAAAGATGAGATTCCGAAAATAGCGACGCCCACAGTCGGTCACAGTCTGGACTGTCATTTCCTATCTTGACATCATCTGGCACTGTTTTTCTGAAACCTATTTTGAAATACTACATATTTCCTTATGGGTTCATAAGAATCATTGTAATTTCCTAGCATTTATTTGGCTATGATGTGGACAGAAAAGCAATAATTCTCGCCTTGAAGTTCTTCAATAATTCTGCCTTTCCTTAAGTGCACATTCACTAAGGTGTCTTGTAACGGCTGACTGGGGTTTGGTTGCTTTGATTTTGGACGGATGTTGGAACATAATAGCCATTTGGCCATGTGGTGGTCTTTGATGCGAGTGGATAGACATCGCTCGCTTTTCCAGGCGTACCTCGCTCCGCAAGGACAATAAAATTGATAAGCGATCATTGACTTTTTGGGAAGAGGAATAATGTTTTGCGTTGGGATGTTTTCTCGTTTTGAATGTTGGAATGGCTTTGAGATAGAAGAAAGACCCTCTCTATGTCTCTGCGAATATTGTTAGCAATCGCTTCACTTTCTCTGCCATAATACTGGATGTCGAAGAAGAATTGTTTCTTGGGTACCGTTGTGATCTTCGTTTTGACTCTCGAGTGCTTCTCAATGAACCACTGTGGATAGCCGTTGGACTTCAGAATGGTAGTTAAGTATTTTATCTCATTTTCCAGATGCTGCGGTGAGCACAGATGTCCTGCTCTGAAGAATAGGGCCGATAGCAGGTTAGACTGGTATCTTTTGGGACAGAATGCTGCAAAATTATTGTACAGACCATTAACTGTTTCCTTTCTGTATGTTGCGATCGAAATAGTCTACTTCCATCAGAGTCACAATAAATTTCTACATCGAGGAAATGATCTGTTATCTCTCGAAAAATTATACATGTACGTGTACATACGTGTATGGATGGATGCTGGCGATTGAAGTACTATCGCCAGTACTACATCCAGTATTATGGTAAAGAAAGTGAGACGATTGCCAACAACATTCGCAGAGACATATAGTCTTCTTCCATCTCAAAGCCATTCCAATTGGTTATTAAGTTTTAACATCCGTCCAAAATCAAAGCAACGACCCAAGTCAGCAGATACAAGAAACCTTTGTGAACATGCACTTTAGGAATGGGCACTTCAAGGCGAGCACTATTGCTGTTCCGTCTACATGATTTTCTAGTAAGTTGGGGTGCACTGCGTCTACAGTTAAAAACACATGTTTTTGAAATGCTTTAAAACAAAGGACATGTTTTATGTCTTTGCTTCTGTCGTTTTCTCAGCATTTTAAATCACTTCTTTTCAATTGAACAACCCACTACATGTGTTTGCAGCCTCAAAACTGTTCTGTTATGAGAATTAAAACTTTTCGTAAGTTTGCTTAGCTGCATATTGATGTCATGTTACCTACATTTGCCGGCAGCAACACAGCTTCTTGGGAGCATTCCCAATCTTAGCATTCACCCCTAGGGCCCTGCACTAAACCGTGGGCAGACAGTAGAGGTGTGCATTCGGGACCCGATAGGCTTCGGGCACGTAAAAATCATCATATTTTGAGCATATTGCACTTGAATCATGAATTTTAGGTATCATTGTAATTAATCATGAATCGCTATAGTTATCTCAATTCTCAATACAAGCACATTTAACATCGCATTTGCTCTTTTCATGATGCTGGAATTTGCTGATCCAATCAATGAGTACAGTTGAATTATTGTCCAAAGTTTCTGGGTAGGGTCGAGTAGGGTCGTGTTCGGGTTACTTTCAAGCAATTTTGAGTTCGGGACTGGTTGGCAAGCAAAATTCAGGTCGGGTTCTTCTTGGATCCGGTCGGATTGAAGCTAGTTTTTGGGAGCACTGCATCCATTTTCATTCCCTGCAATAATACTATGGGAGTTCCCCGACTCATCAGAAATGCATTACCACCTCGCCAAATACCTTCCAACATACATAGGTATTTCTAGCTAAATGCTATTGTCCTTGTGCTCTCGTGCATCTAAATTTAATTTGCAATTAAGTTTTGGCACTTATGGGTTATCTCTCCCCCAGGTTTTCAAGTTTGTCTAAAATCTGCAAAAGTGAATCAATCGTCACCAAGTTTCAGAGACACGCATTTGAGTATGTTTTCTACCCACATGCATAATTTTATGCAAATCAGACAAGCACTTTTTGAATTAGAGACTGTGAAGTGTAGCGATGTCAGCAGTTCGATCTGACTTCGCCTGACCTCATAGTTTGAGCACATAGCACTAGGTCAGCAAAGTCATGTCGCGACAACTCTGAGTGATGATGATGACCGAGACCACATCCTTTCCATTAATGTACTTGACTTAAGAAAGGTGTGGTGAGGTACTGGTCGCATCAAGATTTCAAATAGCAATGGATGTGATGGAGACGGAAAGAGAGCACTGCACACACAAATAATAATATTGCGTCAAACAGACAAAGTCAGGTCAAGCTGATGACATCGCTACACTTCACGTTATCATCTCTAATTCAAAAAGTAGTAGTCGGATTTGCATAATTTTTTGTATGTGGGTAGAAAATATACTCAAATGCGTGTCTCTGAAGTTTTGCGACGAATGATTCATTTCTACGGATTTTGGACAAATTTGAAAACGTGGGGGAGATAACCCATAATTACCTAAGTTTTAGCTATACTTTCTAAGGTTTGGAGAGACCTTCCTTTTCGTTCATTCGATACGGTCGCCCTGATCCCGCCATGTGGCACAGGTTTGAGATTAGGGGCCAAAACTTTGCTTTATGCAGCCATGCAGCCACATGGTTCCTCCCTGTGATGACTCCTTGCATAGCGATATTATTTTGGTTTCTTCTGTTTCTTAGCTTTCTTCACTTATAATTTTCGATTAGCTTCTCGTAATGTTTCATGCCGAGCTCTCATCTTTAGTTTATAGATATCAATAGAAATTAATTATCAGTTTTGATTTATTTCCCGTCCCCTTGGAAATTGGGGCGAAGCTTTTTGCAAGTATCACGCATCCTACTCTGCACAAGGGCATGGATTTCTATGCTTTAGGTATTCATTTATATTTATACCCTCTGGACTTAAAGTAATCGAATTTATTACACGGTTTTCCACTACGGTAGTTGTTTTCATTTTGTTTTCTTCCGCTTCCTGGATTCCTCTCAGCCGGATAAATCCATTTTATATAAAATCATTTGTCAAAAAACGTGTCTTTTGTCTGTAAAATCTTTAGTTCTGGACCGATTTTCATAATTTTTTTTCATCTTGATCCTTAGGAATTCCTCTTTTCGGTCATGAAAAATTCAAATTAATCTAACAAAGTTTTCTTCATAAAAAAGTTAGTTCAAGGCAGAAAAAGTACCAAAAATGTCTGTCGAAAGGATAGATACTCTATCTTCGGGAAGAAATTTCGTTGTGATCTACTTGAATTATACAAATATAGTTATATATAATGTGAAAGCGCATGAACCGTAGTTTTAGCCCAACTACAATTCATGATTGCATTTATATTGATTTGGGATATTTTTTCAATTAGCCTTTGTCCTCCAAATTTTGTCTTCTGACCGATACCATTTTACTGTCTTCTGACCGATGAACATTTCTCAACTTAGAAATGATGTTTTAACTTTCCTTATAAGACAAAATACATCATTTTTGAGTCTAGTTGTCGCATCAAAAGGAAAAAATCAGCTATGGATAATTACAACTGAGCAATTGTGAATTTAAAAAATTACCTGTGGTCTTTCGACCAGCTTTTTTTTGATTTTTCTCAAAATTTCAATTTGATGCTGAAACCACATTTTTATCCGGATCTCATGAAACTCACAGAATTATCAAGAACCATAATATAATCATGCATGCGAAATTTTGTTTGAAAAGACAATGATTATCATTTTCAAAATCTCGCAAAACTGCAGAAAATGTCCTTCTGACCGTGACCACAAGCTGATCGGTCAGAAGACACCTGGTGGCAAATACAAAACCTGTAAAAATACTTATTTGGTGTGGTCGCCACTATGATTTTCGGATTCAGCGTGAAAAGTTGACCATGTATGCAAATTTTCAAAGAAAAGGAAGTTGCAACGTTGAAAAGACAAAAATTGCCAAAAATGTTGTTATATAAATTGGATTTACCCAGCCGTGCCATGATAACTTAATTATTTCACATAATAGCATTGAACACGCTCGTATAGGCCGGGTACACAGTTTATACGAATTACACATGCTGTCAAGCGTAGTAGGTCCCCATGACATTACATCACCGTATTATTGAAATAAATTTAAAATCATTGAGAACATTACGCATTAATGTCTGATTTACATTTAATATGCACACTATGAACATATCCCGGTATTGCCACTCCCATCTCATCTAGACTATACATGCAGGTTTTCTAATCATAATGATTGCAGAGTGCCAGTTCGCCTGGGCATAAAATAGAAAGATGTCTTCAGACTGAAAAAATTTAAGCACAAAGATTACTTGACAGCGGTTGTAGCTTTTCTCCTTGCAAGGACTCATCAACACTGCTTGGAATGGCCCAAACTAGCTTAAATTATCTGGACTGTTATCATGTTTAAAAGCATGCTTCAAACAATGTCACAAAAACTTGTTTCGAAGCACGGCTAGAAAAACTAGTTCAAAAACAGGATTTTCAACCTTATTCATATCAGAGCTTGAAATTTATGTTCACAAGCGTGATTTTAGAATCATGTTTGAACTTAATGTGCAAAGCACTTTTTTAAACCACCTTTAAAAACCATGTTACAAAAGCAGCTTCAAAATAATGCTTTAGACAAGTCAAATTGTGATAAAACTGTCATTTTTAACTGAAAGCACAGCTATTCAATGGATGTTTCAAAATGTTTGCACTATTTAGCAAAATACGGCTTGTACGACCTGAGGAAATCGCACCTTGCACTAATGTGTACTGAGGGAACATTATTGCATACAAAATTCAGAATAGCGAGAGAATGAACCATGTATTTTTACAGGCAAGTGGAATGGGCGATCTAGTCGGATGAAATGGCCAGCCCGCTCTACCGATTTGACACCGCCTGCATATGGCGATGTGATAAAAGAGGACCTTGTGTATTTGCTCACTTTTTGGATGAGCAGTTAAGCAAACGCTCCTGAAGATGAACTTGGAGCTACTACACAGAAAGATGCTGAGCTCCCATAAAGTCTTAGAAGTATACTCAACATAATTTTTGATTACATGTTGAAGAATATTACTTTGATCATAATTTCTCTTATCATGCAAACATTGACTGACTTACTCTCTACATTGTAAACTTCTTTGATTCTTAAACTGCAGTCCTGGTTGCCCATATGAGCAAAAGGTTTTGAAGGAAAACTAATCGAAATATTATACAAAGAAACAATAAAAAGCTAACTTGACCCAACATTCAGTAAATGGATATTGAAACAGACCATAGAGTAGGGATATATATATATATTGAAATAATTGAAGTGAAAACACATGGAGTGCACAATCGCTTTCTATATTCTTCGGGTGCAAAGTGAAACAAAAAGCAAGATCATCATAATTTCAAATATGCATTCATCATAGATATGGATGTTGCAAGGTAATTTACATAGTAGGATATACACACACTTATTGAAGTGTGGGGTAGTGATACTGCAAATGATGTAATGAGTAACTGGAAAAGATACTTGGCTGACTGTTTTATTATTTGGAAATTTGACGTTGAAAAGTTAAACCGATTTCATGATATTCTTAATGATCTTGATATCAACATTTCATTCACCATGGAAATAAGTGACAAGGCGATCCCTTTTCTTGATATTCTCGTGATTAAAGAGGAAAAAACAATACACACTGACATTTACTATAAGACAACTGACACTCATCAATATCTTAACTTCTCCTCCTGCCATCACCGCCATGTTAAAAGAGCGATCCCCTACAACTTTGCGAGACGTATATGCATGATCTGTAGTGATGATGTCAATCGAAGGAACCGCCTGGACGAATTAAGGCAATTCTTATTACAACAGGGCTATCCTCACTCATTAATTGATAATAGCATTTCAAAATCTTTAAAGATTGACCGTTCATGACTTTTTCTTACAAGTGACAAGAAAAATAATATTGATTCTGTCATACCTTTTGTACACACATGCAACCCTAGAAACATGAACATTTTACCAGCTATTTCTCATGTGAATTCAATATTGAAAAATGACGATAAAACTAAAGAAATTTTTGGAGACTACTTTTATTAATAGTAAGCGACAACCACGAAATTTGAAAAGAATTTGTAAATCCACATTTGAAAGTGATCAAGTACATAAAGTAAATAAATGCAATGACTTGAGATGTGGTACTTGTAACATCCTACAAGAAGGATCTTCTTATACATTTTATGGACACATTTTCCATGTAAATTGTAATATGAGTTGTGATACCAGTAATGTTGTATATGTCATCACCTGCCCGGTTGTCAAAATTATTATATCGGAGAAACTGGGACATCCTTAAGAACCAGAGTAAGGGTTCACAAACAACAAATTTTGAATGCCAATTATAGACAAATTAAATTGAGTGAACATCTGGAAACGTGTGGTAGGGGCAACATGTCAATCTTTCCTTTTTACAAGCTTTTTTCTGAAAACAAAATTGAACGTAAATGTAAAGAAAAATATTTTATCGATCGCTTTCATCCAAAATTAAATTCATGAATCACTTTTATACGTTTCTTATGAATTCATTCACTTTCAATATGAGATGCATTTTATATTAGTTCGCATATATGTTCTTCTATACTTAAATCTATGTTTCAATCTAATACATAAATTAGATATCGTTGATGTATTTTAGCATAATAAACTATAACAAAGTTATTTTTCTATTTACTATGCATGTGTATGTCCTACTTTATGTAAATTACCTTGCAACATCCATATCTATGATGAATGTATATTTGAAATTATGATGATCTTGCTTTTTGTTTCACTTTGCACCTGAAGAATATAGAAAGCGCTTGTGCACTCCATGTGCTTTCACTTCAATTATTTCAATATATCAAACCAATTGCTGAGACTGAAAATTTTTTTTACATATATATATATATATATGTATATATATTTATATATACAGTGGAACCTCCTATTGCGGACATTCTATACAGCGGACACCTCCGTATTACGGACAGTTAATCTCAGTCCCGAATAATGTTCGTATCATCACCGGTAACTCCATATTGCGGACACCTCTAAAATGCGGAAAATAAGGCGCAGTCCCGACGGTGTCCGTAATATGGAGGTTCTACTGTATATATAAAGGTAGAGTGTCGACTCAAAAAAGTATCTGTCTACAGTGGAAATTTTTGTATGAAAAGATTCAGTTTTTTGCGGAGATTGCGCTGTTGTGGTCCAAAAAATTATTTGAGCAGTTTCAAAAATGTGAAAATTTTGCAAATTTGAATACTACCGAGATGACGCACCCTTGTAAGTAGTATGAACATAGTTGGATATCAAAATGAATGAATATTTGCTAATAAGCATCATACCTAAGCGGAAATTAAGCTATTTTGCAAGGGAATTTCATGAACCGTATCATAATGGAAGTCTTCATGAAAAGGTCGAGATCCTATTTTGCTTTCTTGGCTGAAATTTCATTTTTTATTTCAATTTTCATCGGCATGATTTTGTGATTCACTAAATTCATTTCTTGAATCTGAATAGTGATGTGGACCCATTTGTATCTTTGAAAGTTGATTGAAATCATTGCCTATGATTATGTGATTTTGCTGTGCAAGTGGCAGGTTGCCTATGATATGATCATGCTTAAGAATATTCTCTTGAGGTCAAGCTTGAAGGCAAAGACAGGTCATCGAGTTGCTAATTTAACAAGTACTACCTCTCCAAGGCTGTCATGACACCGAATCTGTAAAATGATATCATTTTCTTCTGCATTATAGGCTACCATCATGATCAGTCAATTCCGTTGTAATTTCTTCAAAACTGCAAAAATTTGCATGTATCACACTTGGTGACAATACCACCTGTATCCCCTCGAGTTCATCTAATAAAATCGAAAGTGTATACACATTGGGGATCTAATAAATGCAGAGTTGCCACTCTACCTAATATGCTTACTCTATGCAATAGGTGCTATCAATTTAAGATATAATTAAACGCTGTATTAACATCAATTTCAAAATAGCGTTGCAAAAATATTAGATGAAATCCTCTGAGCACAACTCCATTTATCATGAAACTGTGATTCATCAAGGGAAGCAAATTCACCTTTCATACCCTGTGACAGCAAATGCCGACTTCAATATTTGGCAAAACGAAGCCGCTTTCAGATATTACATTGAATAAACGATTGGAGAATGAGATGTTATTTTGAGCACATTGAACTGATTTACAGACTCTCACATTTCAAGATGTAGACTAACAAAGACATGAGCTCTGTATGACATCTCCATCCCCTTTCCGAAGGACTGGACTGTTGTGGCTGTCTGACCAGAGTCTGGAACCAAACATGACGAGGTTGACAAACTGCACGTTTGACATGTTCAACACGTGCATCTCTGGATGGGGAATGCAATCATAGGTCCTCTGTATTCGCGCAAAGAGTTCAAACCTTGCTTCATTCATTGAAGAGGTTTCCCTAGATCTGTCATACAAGAACACTACAAATCTTATTGTGGAAGGGCGTTGACTTAGCCTAGCAAAGACAGCAGACATCTCAGGACCACGTACATTCCATGTCTGCCGTGCGGTCCTTTTCCCTTTCCCATTCAAGAATGAGACAACGTCACATCCCGTGAAGGAGTGAAAGAAGAGCATCCCATTTGTTTTCAGCTCCTAGTATTGACACAAGGTCATGAATTGGGATCCGACGGGTTTTCTCTCCTTTACCGAATGTTACTCACATTTGTTCGATTCCAATTGCGGCGAGGGAAAGGTAAAGAGATATCACAATGACCACTATGTCTGTGTTATTAGCATCAACCAATGCCTACCTATGACCCTCTACTGCAGCGTGGTATGCATGTGAGAAGAGCCGAGAATCTGCTTCTTGAGTACACGGCTGTAGTCCTTCTGTACGCATGCAGTCATGGTTCAATGAGGTACGACAACATTCTCTCCTTTCGTGACATTGACTTGGTTTTCAGTAACTGTGTTACCTATTTTCCCGGCAAGGAAAGGAAATAGCTCAGTTTTGTTACTGTTTATGTAAGTAGCACGTCCGTTTGTGGCTTCACATCTGGAGTATTCACCTTGGACTGGAGTAAATGCACCGAATCTGATTTTGTGGAGGTACGCAACTCTCCATTGATACTCAATGAAAGTCTGATTCTTATGTGAAAAGAATTCGTTCAGTCACATTGTCGTGTTTGGTAAGAAATGAACAGTCCGGAAAACAGATTCCGGTAATCTTTAAGCAGTCGCGTTTTCCATTTGCTTACGGGATTTGTCTCGTGTTTGCAACATGTCATCAAAATGAATCATCAATGCATATTTTGATGATGATCAATAAAATAAGCTTTACTGACAACTCAAATAGTTTTGAATTCATAATCATTTATATAGAAAATATGTTTTCGATGCTAAACTTGGGGCTAGTTTTTTCATTCACAAAAGATTCGAATTGATTTCTAAAAAATCAATCAATCAATCAGATTGATACTGATCAATAAATCGGTGATACCTGTCTTACAGTAGCATGTGTGATGATTTAGACAAAAAATGACTGTTCACAATTGTTTTAGAGTGATTTTCTATGAAATAATTCAGATCAATCAATCAGATCGACACTGATCGGTATCTCCTATATACAATTTTTCATTGTGGGCAGCTTCTTTATCTGAAACAGTGCATCAAACTGTATATCTCTACCAATTTTCAAACTGAGCGATTATGTGCTGTAGCTGCTCCACTATACGCTTGTTCATGAGATCACATATATCTAAAAAATCAGAGTTACTCTATGACGCGATTTTTCATTACCAGACTACAATAAATCTCTTTGAGACTCATATGGGAATTCCGGCACCACAGGAATGCAAAATTTTGTACAAGAGCATTTAGGATGTTCTTAATGTAATTAATATATCACATATTAACATTAATATGATATTATATGTATTAATATTAATTTATTAATGTTATTAATATTAACATTCCCCACGACTTGGGACTACTAGCAGTGAAATTTTGGCTTGAAAATTGTCCGAATATTATTGATTCTCGCTTTAATCATAATTTTATATTGGAATGTCTGAAGATGGTCTTATGCAATAACACTTTTGCATTTGGTGACAACAACTATAAACAAATAAAAGGAACCGCTATGGGGACGAAGGTGGCCCCCACCTACGCAAATTTGACCTTAGGCTATCTTGAGATACAATTAAAGAAGCAATTATACGAACTTTGGGGAAATGATATTACCAATCAAATAATGGATAATTGGAAACGTTATTTAGATGATGGATTTATTATTTGGAGATGGAATGCGGAAAAATTAAATCAATTCAAAACAATTCTCAACAGCCTGGATGTAAATATTACTTTCACTATGGAAGTAAGCAATCAGCAAATTCCATTTTTAGATGTCCTTATAATAAAAAGGGAAGAGAAGATATATACGGATATATATTACAAACCTACAGATAGTCACCAATATTTGAACTTTTCATCGTGTCATCCACGTGCTGTAAAACGCGCTATACCATATAACCTTGCGCGACGGATATGCGTTATTTGTAGTGATTTATCGACGAGACTAAATCGACTGGAAGAATTGAAAACCATTCTATCAAAGCAAGGCTATCCAGTTTCACTAATTAATGATGGAATTTCCAATGCCTTAAAATTAAATCGTTCACTACTTTTGCAGATCAAACACAAATCGAAAAGTGACAGTGATTCTATAATTCCGTTTGTACATACATATAACCCGAGAAACACGAATGTCTTACCTGTCCTATCACATACCAACTCAATTCTGCAAAATGATGAAAAAACTAAAGACATTTTCAGAGACAACAAATTTATTAATAGCCGCAGACAATCAAAAAATCTCAAACATATTTTATGTCCTTCAAAATTTATCACACGCCAAGAAATTCCCATGGTTAAAAGATGTAAGGATTCCCGGTGTGGAACATGCGAAGTTTTGCTTGAAGGCTGTGAATATAATTTCAATGGAACTATTTTTAAAATACAAACCTCAATGACATGCTCAACACAAAATGTGATATATGTACTTACCTGCATGGGATGCAATCAATTTTACATTGGAGAAACAGGCAACACACTACGCGAACGTACTCGAATCCATAAAGAACAAATTTGTCACCCGCAATACAGGAAAATACGCGTTAGTGGACATATTGATACGTGTGGAAAAAGAAAATTTAAAATCTTTCCATTCTACAAAGTAAGGTGTGATGACAGCATACTTCGACGACGTTGTAAAGAACGATTTTTTATAGATAAATTTCACCCCACATTGAATAACCTGTGACTAACTTACTATGATCCTCCTTGTCTTTTGATATCTCCATACATGTATATATACCGTCTCCAAACTATGAAACTTTGATAACCACTTACATGTACATATACATTGATTTCTATTCCTTCTATTTCCTGTTAAAATTTGAATATCGTAAATTGATATATCCCTGCCTCTAAGGCTTAATTGATATTGTTCCTTGTTCAGCGAAGCACCTGAAGATAAGAAAGAGCTTGTGCTTGCAATTCTGGAGTTTTTCTTTGAGTTCTCATCTTATTTTACTATATATATATATATATATATATATATATATATTTAGACAAGTATAGACAAGTAACCTGGCAATTTATAAATTTATCAAATCTCAACAGATGTAACCACCACGAGACATGTTTCGGCCTGTTGGGCCTCATCAGTCGTGGGTAGGTTTGAACCAGCGACGTTGGAGCTAGAGGACGTGCAATCATACCCTCTAACCACAAGGCCACCGGACCATCTGTTGAGAGCGCGAATTAGCCAGGAAGGCACTGCTTTTTTAACGCAGGCACGTTAAAAAAGCAGTGCCTTCCTGGCTAATTCGCGCTCTCAACAGATGGTCCGGTGGCCTTGTGGTTAGAGGGTATGATTGCACGTCCTCTAGCTCCAACGTCGCTGGTTCAAACCTACCCACGACTGATGAGGCCCAACAGGGCGAAACATGTCTCGTGGTGGTTGCATCTGTTGAGATTTGATAAATATATATATATATATATATATATATATATATATATATATATATATATATATATATATGTATATATATGCCCCCTGAGAAACGAATGTCTCAAAAAGAATATGGTGTATGAAGCAACAATCTCCTGCGACGACTCCAAATATGAAGACAGAAAATACATCGGGATATGTGAAGGAACTTTCAAATTAAGATTTGCGAATCACAAAAAATCTTTCAATCATGAGAAATACAAAAGTGAAACTGAACTATCAAAAGAATATTGGAAATTAAAAGAAGGCAATAAAAATCCTAAAGTAGTATGGTCAATAAGAAGGAGATGCAAGCCATTCAAGCCTGGTGTATCAAAATGTAATTTGTGTCTTTATGAAAAATATTTCATTCTGACGGATCAGACTGGCAAATTATTAAACAGGAGAAGTGAACTGGTGTCAAAGTGTCGGCACAGAAACAAGCACTTCAAACTTGCTTGCTTGCTTGCTAACTTCAGACTGTGAATTTTACGCCCCGCACACTTCTGACTACTATTTAGGCTATCTGTGATATTAACCAAAAGCTGTAGATTGCAATGTTCATTTGGCTGATGATTGTATGACCACATACATGAAACTCCGAGTACCAATACCAGCTATTTTTCTCTGATTAAACAAAATTCTATATATATATATATATATATATATATATATATATATATATATACAAGTATATATACAGTTACATACATATATATACAGTATATATGTTTAATGCATTAAATATCAATACAATTCTTCATTAAGTACACGATTTATGCGGGTCACATTTGCTGTCAAGCATGTAAGTCTTTGTGAGGTTATAATATGACATCTCTTGTTGAAAGCACATGATAGGAATATTAATGCCTAATTTACATTTAATAAACACACTATGAACCAACACGGTAACAAATACGCTCTCGTGTAGCCTGCAACACAAATTTGCTAACGCTTTTGTTAACTTTGTAATAGGCCTAATGGTTTGAATTAATTAATAAATAATTTTGCTTGTTATACAAGATTGATGGAAAAAACGATAAATGCCTACAGGTTCGACGAAACATGTCTGATAAAGACGAAAGCAAAGTTCGACCAAACAAAGTAATGACCAAAAGAATCAGAATTGGGAAATAGAAATTTAGTAGATTCTTGATAGTAGCGCATGAGACATATCGAGAACTTTAGTGCCCATGTGTACCGCTCACTCTGGTCCCTATATTCCACTTCAGTCAAAAACAATGTTGTTGACCAAATCCGTATTTTATTTGAACTACACGTACTTCGCTAGTGGCCTTACAAGCAAGGTGGCAAATTTTGTGCAGGACTTTTCATGCCTTGCTTGCAACCTTCTATGTGTTCTGACTCATACAGTTGTAGGCCTATTCCAAAGTATTTGCAATTAGATAACCGTATTAATTGATAGGGTAGTAATAATTTTAATTTCTGAATAGTGTCTTACATAATCTGGTGTCAAGAAATCAAAAGTGGTACAAGCTAGATTAACTGCAAACTTCTAACCACTGAATTTGACAAAATCTCAAAATATTCAAAATCGTGCGATTTTCGATTAACCATGCGCCGAGTCTCACGATTTGAAATCACGCCCGCCACTGCACTATAGCCATATACGACGCTTTACCACAAACACTGCCCCGCGATAATCTACATAAATGTCTTCACATTGCAGCAGTCACTAGTTATTTGAGCTAATATGAATTCCTAACCTCAAGTGATTTTCATCCTAATTTAGAATACTATAGATTTCACAACATGTGTGAATAATAATATATAATAATATAATGGCGTGCGTTATTATTAATTTTGAATTCATATACTGATCTGCTTTGATATGCCGTTTTTATCAAACCTTAACATTTTTCATTGCAAAAGTATGATGGTGTATGACTTTTACAGATGATATCATGACTTGCTTAAACAAATTAAATATGAATGAGAATGTCTTCTCCTTCCAGACAGTGTCATCTCGTATTTCAATGTCATTACTTAATCTCACCTCCACTTTATTGTCATTCTGTAAATATCTCAATTGGCCTTGTCATCAGTCATCTTATATATTCTCTTTTGTATACGTGTTTTTCAATTGAAAAAAATATACGTCTCTGATATTCCGACAGTTTCAAAATTGAAATAAAAATAGCAAGAGATAAAACTCATATATCTGTTGAGAATATTTCATTTCAATTATGCAAATATTTCTTTCAACCAATTGTGACATTGAAGCTGTCATCATTTAACTGCAATCGTAGAACTTGATCCTTGTTAGTTGACGGCAGCTGACGGGAGGTTGTTTAATTTCATTACGAAGTTCGCTTCAGCTTGTTTCGTCTCCCCAAAAGAATGTTTGCTGCTAAAATTGTTTTAATGTTAAAAATATGTGCACGTCCGAGCTTTCGCGAGCCGGCTCAAATTGTCAAGGTTTGGCAGGAGGCTTAATTATAAGCATGCTTGGCGCTTCTACTGATTAATATTGCTTGAGGGTCAGGCAGCTATCTCTCTCATTTTTCAGCTTGCAGCAGTCATAGATGATATCTAATAACATTGCGTAATGCAAAGAGTTACAGTGCAGTGATCGTTGTGAAAAATGTATGATCATTGTTAATTGAATTTCATTTATCATCAACGATTGCAACATATCAATTGATAGCCTTGTTCACATTCAAAATAAATGAACTATATGATGAAATGAAATTCAGAAGAGTAAGTCAAAGTCGACGTTGGCTTACATGCAATACTAATAGCAGGGAAGAACAAAGAGTGGTACAAAATCAAGCATCAATGTTATACAAGACTATGAATATAATAATGCATTATTGTCACATCACATTGTGCCTAATGTAATAGTCCGGCAGCCAGAACGAGTTTCTGCAGGGAACGAGGCCGAAAATGAGACTTTCACAGAATGATGTTCACCCTATGCCTACTACGAATCGGCACGTCTGCCGAGTTCTAGTGAGTTCCTCTTCTTGTCAGACAGGATCAAAGAATAACACATGCAAATCCAATGGGACGCAGATTGCAGTTTTTGGCTAAAATGAAATTTTCCATGTTTTCTCTGATTAAACAAAAAGTATTAAGCCCAGGGTCATAATTTTTGGCATGGAATGTCTTCAGGTCATTTCCTTTCATTTTCATGCACCCCTGTCTATGAAGCTAGACACATTTAGATTTGGCGAGCCTCTTAATGTCGATAAACACAAGCATTTTGAGCAACTTTATCCACATTCTCACATACATTGCCGATTAGATGCATGATAAAAGCACATGCACATCATAGGAAATGACCTGAGGACATTCCATGCCAAAATTTAAGACTCTGGGCTTAGTACTTTTCGTTTAATCAGAGAGAACATGGAAAATTTCATTTTAGCCAAAAACTGCAATCTGCGTCCTATTGGATCTACATGTGTTTTTCTTTAATCTTGTCTGACAAGAAGAGGAACTCACTAGAACTCGGCAGACGTACAGATTCGTAGTAGGCATCGGGTGTACATCATTCTGTGAAAGTCTCACTTTCGGCCTCGCTACCGGCAGAAACTCGTTCTGCCTGCCGGACTATAAATAGAATCTAATGGATTATAAAACTTCATTTGGATTTAATTACTGATCATTATCATTTTTCATTTTAGCGCTGTTTTGCCTATTCCTTATTGACTGACTGCACCCATGTTTGTCAAAGAAGCTGAATCATGCCCAGGCTTAAATGATAAATACGTCACACCAGCAAGATGAATAGCTGTCAACAAACGGCGTTCAAGAACTAATCACATTCATTGATGACATCGTGAAGAAATGTAATCTAAGCTGTTTTATTTTGCGTAATACAAAGGCGCTAAATCGTGAGTTGCAGCTGATTGATTAGCTATTTCATTTATTCGCTACATTACATCTGCGTTTTTCTGTAGTCCTACCTAACTTTTTAATGACGAAACTGAAGCGAATTCAAATGCCAGCAACATGGAAACTGCTAGAAGATGATACGATGAACTACACTAATTGTCAGCATGCTTGGCTCTTCTACTGATTAATATTGCTTAAAGGTCAGGCATCAATATTTTTTTGATATTCACATCAATATGTCTGTGATATCCACAGAGGTAGATGATATCTGATAACATTGCGTAATGCAAAGAGTTAAAATGTAGAGATCGAAAATGTCAATGTCAATAATTGATGTGGCAATCCATTTCTCTGACGCAATAACTTTTGTCTAATGTCAAATTGAAAAACTTGCTTTGCTTTAAAAATGAAATCGAAGCAATTTTAATGATTTTAGCTAGCATGGTTGATTTACCAATAAAATTCTGCTGCTTCCGCACTATTAACAGTTTCCTATGAATAGCAAGGCCCCTATCAATAGGCCTAAATAGAAGAAATAATAATAACGCATCCCCTGAGTTGCAAGGATGTCTATAAAAGTGGATCGTTTAATACACTATTGGTAAGGAATGAAAGATAATTGAATTCGCAATATGGCAAAATTGTGGGAAGTGAGTAGGCCTATTGAGCCTAGTTTTCAGCGAAAAGTTATCAACGGATTGGGATCCGAAGGAAATCTGGGTAACATTTTTAGTGAAACTGAGTTTTGAAATGATCTTCGATGATGTTGAAATTAATTATTGTGATACTGTATGCTACAGTATGCACTGTATGCTACAGTATGCACTGCATGCTACTGTATGTACAGTACAGCTACCTAGCTGTTGCAAAAGATATTTCCAAAAACTGACAAATTCTAGTAATAACAGATTTTGTTCACAAATCATCAAGAAATACCTTGATGGCCAAATATAGCTGTCTTAAAATGTTTTACATATTAATCAATCATAATTTGGAATGCATATAAGTCAATCAGTTATTTTTTATGGTATTATATTAAAATAAAACATGTAACGTATTCCGAAACGTAACCGAACATGTAAGGTTCCGAAAATTTGTGAAAGAAACAACTGACGCAAGAAAAGTGAAGATATTATCGCAACGACTCCTATTGAACAACAACTCTTAATATTGATATTTTTTATTAACCTGTAGCAACTTATTGATAACTTTTACATTCGATCGACTTTTCAGATTTGCGAGTTTCGGAAGTGAATTCATGCTTCGTGATGTTAGCACGTTGCCGTATCTATCATCATAGAATAAGCGGTTATCATCACGAAGACCTGCACTGCACATGTAAAACTCATTAATTTGACCGCCTATTAAGGCATCATTTTTCCCATCATTTTTTCGTATTAATTTGCTGATATTTTGCATCGCTGCTTGAATGATCATGGCATGAGTTCGTGTTTATATGAAAGTATAAAATTGACACTGATAATTAATCAGGTACCCCTTACTGTGAGGCATGTTATTTTACAGCATGTAGGTACATATGAAACTTATTAAAGATGGCATGGAGCAACAACGACATCTAATAAAGATCCCCGATGTCATTTTGTCTTTACACATGTAAGTGATATCATGCACTATAATATCATAGCTAAATTTCTCTCCGGTTGCAGCAGCTGCAACGTATTTGACCGCCAAACATCTCTTGTCATAAGGCGTTTCTACAGCAGGACTTTACCGAACCTTTCACTGAAGGACGTGCCGCTTTTAGGAAACTCTTTCTTCAAACGTGAAAACATCAAGAACTTGTCACTGTATCAAGCCGAGAGAACGAAGCACGGCGTACAGTAACACAATGCTCGTTGATTGCCAATCGAATCGATGACAACTGACACCATGCCACGGGATATACATGTATAATCATGTAAAACAAGATGATATTGCACTGTTGATGTGTTTGAAAAAATGACTCGCCTGAACTGGACCTGCCAAGCTACTCGACGTTCCCCACCATAGGTCTACCTATATTTTCCAACATGTTGGACATTGACACAACTCGCCATAAATGCTTTGACTTATAGGTGCTATATAAAGAGATCTCATCTTCGAGCATAGCTCTATGGAATTTCTTTTCCAAATGGACCAATAACACTGTAATGTTGAACTCCTGAAGAACAAAAAACTCCCCGCACTACTCATTAGAAAAAGGTCTACCGTGCTAATCACAGTGATCCGAGGGTTGACGAGAAGGTGACATCATCAAAGTGGTTGCAAATATCTTAGCAAGACTTACTCCGAATCATCATCGAAATTTTTAATTTTCACATATTTTCATTCTTACATGTAGCTAATATCGTTGATACTAATCAAAAAATGCACCTACTGTATATGCACAGACGTTCTTTTATAATTAGTGGTTGGTCTTCAATAATACATGCATCGTACATGAATTTTCCAGTTGAATTACATTTGAATGTCAAAACATCGGGGACATTTCATAATGTTAATGTCAAAAACTTGCATTTATTGGCGTCTTCGATAACTTCGCCGATCGTCGTCATAAGGCGTTTCAGTGTCATAATGTGGACGATTGAATATTGGCTAGTACAGTTTCGAATAAAATGGCCCTGCATCATACAGATTCACTATGTCCTCTATGCAATATCATGCATTGTCCCAATGCAAGACGATTTCGCTTCAAACACGCTATGTTGCATGACAAATCATCTTTCATTTGACAATGAAAACAAATTCTCTTTCAATTCCTCTTTTCAAATTCATCTTTCAAATGAAAACATCTTTCATTTGACATACACGAAAATGCATATAGCGAAAACGAAATAACATAACTTCTAAGTTTGAGGATCTTTGGTCAAAGTCATTTGGTTTGAGGGATCCCATGTCCTGATGTTAAGGAAAAACTTTTTTTTCTGTGCGTGTGCTTTCGTTGGTCACCGACCAACCATACGTTCGTATTCATGCGAAATAATGACAATGAAACCAGAGAGACAGAAGATGCTGATTGAGAACAGGCTTCGAACCAATGCCATGGACTGATCACGTACATATAGAAAGCTAACAATATTTTTCCAAATGTTTGCAATGATGCTGAATATAGAAGTATGCAGACAAAAACAAATTTGTTGAGAGAAAGTAACAAACAACAGCACAAGTAGAAGATTAAATTCCGAGAGAAACTAATAATAATCAAAAACAAACAAAAGATAAATAAATCAACTAAATCAGTCGCAAAAGTTACCAAAATCAATTTTTGCATGATTAGAAGAAGTCAATATTTTAGTCCATTTAGCATCCTTAACGACTCCGCTTCCAGTCACCTGCCCGATCAATCAGCTTCATATCTTTGGGATGCATTGTGTGATTTGTCTCGGCAACATGTTTGGCCGACTGCGATCCTTCAACATCTACTAAAATTGCTCTTTTATTAATTTGGCCAGCTCCTTCTATCTAACACTCAAAGGCCGGCCACTTTCACTGATTGAGGTAAAATCACAGTCTTTCTTATTATAAATCAACACGCAGATCCAAGACACATGTTAGGGGAAGGCCTCTTTCTAACCAGCAAGGAAGGAGCGTAAAGTCTTAGTTGGTTTTAGTACCACCTCCACACAGAAGGAGGATAAAACACCCTTTGTCCCCTCATTGACTCCTGGAACATGTGGCAAGGAACCAACGAAGTTCGAACGTTCGATAGCCCGTCTTTGTGGAGAACTTGATAAAATGCGCAACCATGACCATGATAAAATGACCATTAGAACAAAGATCGTTCTCTATATGGTCTATCTCCGACCGTACAGTGTTGCTTCAGTACATTTCATTAGCTCGCAAGTTCAAAGTTTACTAAAAAACTTTGAAGTTGTCGTCTGCTGTTAATGATAACAATATAGGTGTGGAGAAAGTGTAGAAGAGCCTGGTGGAACAAATAAGAAGGCAACTCAGAAACCATGAATTTTAGCTTCAGTTGAACATAGAACACAATACAGAAGATGGGTAGTGAGCCACCGGTGAATCGATCAGTCTTCATTTCATAGTACTTATCATCATCTATCAATGAATCATTTGAAGTTCATGCGACTCATACATTTGCGATCACGGCGAAAATTCATGCATATGTGCATGTTGATAAATTGACTCACAACCAGAGCTGGAAAAATTCCACTGAAATTTTTAATTCCAATTCCAGAGCAGAAATTTCAATTCCAATTCCAGTCGAAACAGTTCAATTCAATTCCAATTCCAATTCCATAATGAGATTCAATTCCGATAATTGCATGACGCGTATATGTTAATGTATCTAAAGTTTCCTCGCTTCAATTTAACCCATGTGCCCGTATCCTATCCTCGTTATTCCTGTGTGTCGTTCCTATGTGCGCTCTCATGTTCATAGTTCATATTTCTTGTGTACATGTACATGTATATATGTAGCCGGTCAGCCTACGCCATTTTCGTTTCGTAAACGAGATATTCAACATCTTGTGAAGAAGGGAAAAGAAAATTAACGGTCAGCAAAGAATCAAACGCTGAGAGAGAGAGAGAGAGCATAGAAATTAACAGTACCATAGAAAGTCCTAGAATGGAAATTGCATGAAAATTGTGGCACACGCCGGGGGAACTAAGTTGGGGCAAAACGCAAATTGTGCGAGGTGGTTTCCATGTTTTCTTATTTGTATTTATATTTATCAAGCCAAATTGTGATCTGGATTGCTGCCCCTTGTCCAAAGATCATACACAAAAGCAATAGTGAATGTACAAAATACTGCGGCGACAGGATGACAAAGAAAGAAATCCTTTAAAAACGTTCTGTACGTTCATCATTTTGAAATATCGCTCCTATAATCTATCAAGAGTATTATCAGTCACATATGCAACTTGCAATGTCGATTTACAGAACATACATTGCTCCAGCTTGAAATCAGAGGTCAAGAAATATCAGAGTATTCATTTTACTTGAAAGGCCTCCCCTGTTCACTATATTTGAACAATTTTCAAAATCTTTACATGCTTTCGAATATCAGCTTCCAAAATATCATCACACTATATCACATGTGTCATTTAATGATTAATTGAAAAGTTCCAGCGACTATTCACTTATCTGAGAAATTATTGTCAGTGAAGAAGCTTTCAATGTGTTCATTCCACAAAAGCGCTAGGTTTCTTAACCGTATGAAGGAGAAATCATCATACGGTTAGAATTTGTTCTATTGAATTCTTGAGATATTCTTACAACCAGTGCATCGCCCACTTTCAATTATGACTTTGTGCACCAATTATTAATTCGAATTTTGAAAAATAGTTGTTAATAACTGCTGCAAATCGACACAATATACCAACCCAGGGAATAGTAGGCTATACCACATGAAACAATGTCACCATCTCACTTAATATTATCTTCATAAAAATCCTGCATTAATTTGCTGCCAACAACTTCCACAACCAACTTGGCAAATAGTTTGACAATGATACAATGTTTTAGATCGAATCTGATCTACAAACCATAGATTTTTCCATGTGCCATCATTGTACATAGGTAAGATATCAAACTTCCATTCTAGTGTACTATTATCTACTTCTACTAGCTTACGGGGCGAAAATTTTCGCCACATTTTTTTAAAATACCCGTCCAAGCAGTGTTAGTTACTATAGGAATGCTAATGATGCGCTAATGAAAATTTAATGATTGGAGAAGCATTTATATATAGTAGTTCGTTTAAAGAGATTGTATTTTGTTTTGGTTTATATTATTAACACTGACGATGGACGTTTGAGTTTTGGAGATATATTGAAGAGGTCTTTTTTTTTATTTTCAATAGATCTGCGTAATTCATGATACAGAATTATGACATAATTTTATGTACATTGAAAAAATCTATGTTCATTGACCTAGCTTGCAAGACGATGATGCGTTTCGCTACAGAATTTTTGGCTGCCCGTCTAATTTCCAAGTATTGCAGTCTCAACATCTCATTAGCATCTCATTCATTTGCTTGACATCCGTTAGTAGTTGCGCTGCCGCATTGTGTCAAATTGATCATTTATGTTGCTTAATGTTCCTTTGTCGAATGTCTACGCTACGACATGTGAAATTTAACGATATAAAGCCATCAATTTACAACTGCTCGGTTGTCAATGATTGAAGGGTTTCCCTTTACTATTAATAGTAGCAGACAGTGGATCATTAATGGAACTTCTATTTCTAAGAAATCCTAGTGTCACATGACAGAGTGAGAGCAGAGCCATAAGTATACGCATTGCTATTCGCAGACGGCATAGCTGTTGCCCGTTGTTCACGGCGTGGTCATTGACTTTTTTATCTTCTTCGCTTCCCGGAATTCTGGTACTATGAAGAAGTGACAGTTTATTATCTAACGAACTGGTTTGATAGCAGAAATGCGCAGTGAAGAGAAGAATGGAATCAAATCTATCATCGAAATATTTAGTTCTATGTATTTTTTATCAAGTTGGTGACTGATATTTGTATGTAGGACTACAATGTATGTGTATACTCAATGGATTGTTTCAATTCATCGTGATACCATGAATAATGTTCACGGCAACAACAATGTTCATAAAATCTCAAAGATAAAAGTATCTATCTAACAAGACTGACACGCCTTTAAGTTAGACCTAAATGGATCTGCATACGCATGCTGCTACTCAATTTGTTTTGAAATGCATTCTGAAATGAAATATTAACAGTGTATTATTTCAGCGAGACCGGTACTGAGATAGTATATTGTTTCAGATATTACATGCTACAGTAGCATCACAAGCTTGATGAACTACTCGATTATTTGAAACTTCAAAGTGGACAGTATTTCTAACAAGAATTATAAACTTGTTGTGTTTTTGATTTCACCTAGTGTGAAAAGAAGTTAAATAGGATTTCATCGACAATAAGTCAACAAAAAATAATCTCCATGGTAACATCAATCGATTACTTCCGCAACCTCTTTAAGGAAACTGATGCATCGACTTATAGTATAAAGCAGATATCAAACATTGATCACAGTTGAAAGCTGTAGTGAAGAAAATATCAGAACTACAAGGTAATTCATCACCATCAAATTTTGAAGTAACGCCCGCCGGCTTCAACATAACATGGAATACAAAGTAAAAAGAACAGATAATCAACGAATTCGAATAAAGAAGCACAAAAGAGAAAGGGTGTTGCCAATTTAGGCTGCCAACAGTATTTTTTTGGTCGTGCGCCACCCTATGAGCCGTCTAAAAGAGTAATGTTTTTGCCAAGTTTCCGAATTTCATCTGTCAAGATTTAATGGGTGATGGCTCAAATAACTACTTTTATGCACCATGCTGCAAGGAACATGTTGCCCTTTACTCGAAAAATTTGACCCAAAATTGAAGGCCCCTAAGCTGCTCAAGCTCAAATTCCAATTTTTTCCATTAAGTCAATGCTCACTGACCTGAAACTGATATCCCTGGCCTTGCCATAGATGTAAAGTTCACTTTTAAAATATATAAAGCAGAAAGATATCTCCCCCCAATAGAAATGTAGTATTGATGTAGGCTGCCTAGCCCTAGTTAGTGAATGGAATTGCAAATTTTTAGACTTCTAGTAAGCAATTGTGGCAACTTAATTGCCACTTTTGATGGAATATTTAATTGTTTAAAATTCTGAATCTTTTTCAAATCAGGTTGGCTGTTTCTATCATGCTTGGGTATTATGTGGATATTTTAATCTCGGAATTTTAAGGTTTAAAAAGTTGCTTGGTGCCGTGTCATTTTATTGCTAATCAGACTTGTATTGTAATTTTATTTTATTTTTTCTTAATAACTGTTTTCAATTCGCTTTATAACCATGTTATTGAAAATTAATCACAATTACTTTGCTGTATTAATATGTTTAATGTATTAATATTCATTCCGCAGATTAAATTGATTCACTCTCCTCGTCCATAATATGTCGCCATAGTTAGATTTGTACCGGATGTGCAACTGCCGGCATTTTTCAATGAAGTTTATAATGAAGCATATTTACAAAATTTAAATTAAATGCCGGTGTTGTGATATCCTCTTCCCCTAATATTAGTTATTGAACGGAAAATGCAAATCAAAAGAATACTACTACTTAACTTTCCACCCCCCTGAAAAAGAAAGACGAATATTCTTATAGAATCTTAAGTTGAAATCTTCAAATCAATTTAAAACTTAGCAGATATATATTATTTCAAACATAATAATAAAAAAAGTCTCTCAGAAGCCACAATGCTCTATATCACAATCTCGTGTCTTCAGCTTGAATCGTAGTAGAGATGTAAGGCAAAAACACTTAGCTGAAGAATGAAAAGGTAGTAATTTGACATGAACGCTAACTACATGCGCAGTCTGTTTTTCCGAGGAGCAATTGTAATTAACTGAAGAAAATTATCTAGAAAAAGAAGTGGTGGGAAACGCATAATGTAATACTGACTATTATTTAAATTAAATGAAGAATAGCGGAATAATTTGTAATTGTATTTAATTATATTGATAGACATGTAATTAGCAGTTAGTTGTAGGCCCTCATCAATTATATTTTTAAGCAAGTATTTTGTAATCGTAATCATTTACATTTAATGATTAATTGACACAAGTCTGATAATAATATTCTACAGCTTTAATAATAATCTTAAAAAGTCATCAAGATACATACACAATACAGCTTAAATATCTGAAAAAAATGGTTATTCATTCGAAATGTGGTCGGGTCGAAAGCTAACGAGCAGAGATTAAAGGAAACTCTTTCAATTTTCAAAAGAAAGTAGATTTATCGTCAAGTGTCAAAAATTTGCATAAATTAGAGACGATGAGAAATTGAAACAACAACTACCAACAACAACACATACGACATCTTCAGTAGTTGTTAGAAGAACTCCGTGCTCTCGCGGTGTAACTTGACTACAGAAGTAACAACTACAACTGCCTACCAGCGAACAACAACACAGTAGCGTATGCGGCAACACGTACAGTACATCAACGAGCGCGATTGAAGATTGACGGTGACACTGATATTCATGATATTTATGATATTATTTTGGTATAAGTGAGTCCGATCGAATTGAAGTGAATTCAACATCAAGAAGTGAACTGCAAGTTTAAAGTTTTTCTTTTATCGTTGAGTATCGTATTTGTATAATTATAGTCTTGAAAATCAATATTGTCAATTGTTGTGATTGGAAGTTGAATAATATTTTATGTCATTGCCATTTTAATTGAATCATTAATTATTAGAATAATTTGTTGACACTGTCTATATTGTGATTTGAACTGACATGCTGCCCTTTAATGCAGGGTTAATTTTCCTCTTTCCAAACCAATTGTTTTTCGTGTGTGCAACAATTAAGTTAATCTCCAATTTTTGTGCTTATCCAATCAATAACTGAATTCAACAATCGTTTTATTTTGATTAATTATCTTACATGATAAATAAGTAAATAACAGATTGAACAAAGATCTTTTCATTGTTTGCTTAATTGCTGAATTAAAATTGTCCGGGGCTGTAGGCCCATCAAAGTCACAATTAGCACCCTTTATTCAACAATAGAATAAAACTAGCTCTGTCGATCTATCTCTCTCTTATCTCTGCGTGCAGTTAACACAACGGCCGAATACTGTGATTTCAATTTTTGTACAAATAGATTTATCACAGGTCTATCGAAAAAGTGGAATTGAGGTTTATCAAGGTCAATTCCAATTCCAATTCCAATTCCAGTAGATTTAAATATCGTCAATTCCAATTCCGATTCCAGTAGATTTAAATATCGTCAATTCCAATTCCAATTCCAGTAGATTTAAATATCGTCATTTCCAATTCCAATTCCAGTAGATTTAAATATCGTCAATTCCAATTCCGACGAAAAATGGAATTAATTCCGGGTCGGAATTAATTCCAATTCCGACTTTTCCAACTCTGCTCACAACACACGTGCAGATTATCAAAACAAACCTTTAGTGAGAAAAATGAACTGTGCCATGAACTTGTGAGATGCGGCTGTATCAAGAATTGTCAAAGAACTGCACATTTACAAGAGCCGCCGTTCTTCCATGCACTGCTCTTTGCAAATCTGAAGGATCATGTTGAATTTTTACAGTCAACAATTACTTGTTGCATTGTCATACAGTTCTACCGTACATGCAACTTGTTCTTTGTTACAAAATGTACACACATAATGATGGGTGATGATAAGTACTACGAAATCAAGACTGATCGATTCCCCGGTAGCCTGATACCCATTCTGATTTGTGGCATATGTTCAAGACTTCAAGTGAAGCTGAAAATCATGGGTTACAAGCTGCCTTTATATTTGTTCCTATAGGCTATTGAACTCTTCTACAATTTCTCCACATTTTATTGTTATCATTTTTCTTGTTTTTTTTATCGACAAGGACGGATTCTACTCTAACTCACCTTACTGACTCTTCGAATTTGATAAAATAGATTTACTCATGACTTTTAAGTCTGGATTAGCCTTTGGCTACGGTCCTATGGTGCGTTGCAGGCGGCAATACAATGAGAAACTGAGCCCAAGCTAACTCGCATCGAGACGGCAAAACAATATCACTGAACCAATTTAGGTAATTCTCTCTGTGTCTCTGAAGGGTTTAAGTTACTTCATACTAAACGCGAGTTAACTCGGCATTCGTGAAATTGGAACACCCCAGCAGCCCGAGTCTACTCGGGATTTATGAACAGTGGAAGGGAAAATTTTATCTGTCAGTGACAGTTACCTGTCCTACCGATACGAATTAACTCGAGTTCAGTTTCCTGTTGTACCACATTGTCACCGTCACCAGTCAACTGCTGATAACGCTCGATACGAGTTAGCTCGGGCTCAGCCGTTAAAGGGTTAACTTTTTAGTCAGTGAAATCGGAACAAACAGTCTGGCCTACCCAATAGACTTTACCAGCAAGTTTAACCTAAAAGAGAATTCACAATAAAGCCAAATCTTGATAACCGGTGCATGTAAAATATGTGTAAGATATGAAAATAGGTTATATGTATAGAGTTCCATTCAGATTATAGCATCTCTAAAAATATCCTTAGCTATAGGCCTAGGCCTACTAATGAGGTCAAGCACAGGTCATGCAGCAAGATGAGATCATGGCAATGACTGCAAAAGTCTCAAAAAAAGTCTCAACGTAAATTTATGACGTCGAAAAGATATTGTTTGACTTAAAGTTATACCTCTACAACAACTGAAAGCAGAAATATACAGATTTTAGGCATTCTGGTCGCGATTTTGAGAAATGACCGTCAGAGCAGTTATAGGCAAAACTCAGCGGGGCACTGCTTCTAAAATCTGTCATAATATACTAAAAACACGTGTGGAAAATTTCATGCTTTTATCAAGAAGTGCACAATACATCCCCGACGTAGGCCACATGCTGCATATTTGTCGGACAAAATGATTGTCATTCATAATAAATATGTGACTACTCAACGTGTGACATAGTAAAAGTGCTTGCGGAAGTACGAAACGAAGGGGAGTTTTTATAAATTGTGTTCTTACTTGTACTAGTACATCAAAAATTAGTTCAAATGAATTTCTATAAAAATGGTCTTATTGGTTAATGAAAGGAGTGTGTGTAATTCCATCTGAAAGATATGTCATGAAAAGGTATAACACTTCGTATTACTATTTCCAAAGTTAGAAGTAGTATGTTCAGATAGAACAAAAATTCTGCAACATGAAACTGACCCTCACTGAAATTGTTATCGCTTATGTTGAGTACCATAATTGTGAGGTGGATAACCTATTTTGTGGAATGGCATTTTGTGATTGGTTTAGATCCTCTGTTTTACCACTTAAGCACTAGGGAATATGGAAAAGAATATTTTGATCTTCAAGAAGATTTTCCAAGATCCCAATATATGGATCCATCAGTCAAGCATTCATTTCGCCTTCCGATTTCGCTTCATTTGATTTCGAAGAATAATGATTGGAAATTCATCTTTCGCAATCAGACTTTCAAAAATGACTTCCTGTTTTTGAATACATTTTGTATTAGATCTGTTACTTTCTGTGCACTGCGTTCGTACACAGCTGAATCCGCAGCTTCATGTGTGTGTTTAATACGAAGATGAAATCGTTGTAACATTGAGGAACTCAATTCACTTTCATTTAAAAATGAGTGTGCCATTTCATCCAATATCAGGGAACATCAGGAAGTCCAACCACATCAGCAGAAGTCCTTATTTGAGCTTACGGTCATGCACAAAGTAAATTTGAGATGCGAAATTAGCATATTTTGTTCAATTTCAGCGGGCAGTCCTATTCTTTCAATTCCACTTTTAGCACTCGACTGACATGTCGCTCATGTTAATGCACCTGAAATGGCAGCTTTTCAGATCTGTTCTCAATTTTCAATGCGAATCAAGTTCAATTTTTTAATTATTCTATTTACGCTGTATTGCACGAAGCGAAAGAAATGCTTTCCTTTCGACCTTCTATTGCTGTGCTTTCATGAACATTGAGGTGCGCAGCAAATTCATGGCGTGATTACATTGTAGAATAAGACATTGTCTGCAGCTGCATACCCTGCGCAGCAGCAATCTATAGACCATCATTGGAAAATGGAATCCACAATTCCAAGGAGTCTTAGTGAAATCCACCGAGGGGTGATCGTTGAAACACCCAGGCAACCGTGGATGGCATCACCCTGATCTGCGGTTCCCTGAAACACCTAAGCAAACATGAACACTATCAGGAACCTATCAACTTCTTTGTATATCTCCTAAAAGTAATTTAAATAGAAGTTTAATTTTTTGTGACTTCTAGTTTGTATGCATGTTGAAGCTTCAGTAAAAATTTGGGCAAAATTGACTTACTGTAAGGTCATTTTCGAAAGTACTTTTTAGAAAATTGATGGTTTTAATTTAAAGTAGCATTGATTATTGATATATTGTTTCTGTACATATTTGCATAATATTCATGCATGTGCAATTCAAGACTGTAAACATACACATTCATCTTATCTCCCAAAATGAGTACATGTACATTGTACATGCACATGTAATATTTATACATGGTGTAGGCCTACATGGACACGCAGATGCTATTCCGGAAATGAGTTGTCGTTATATTTTTGTGCTACACCAAAATAATTACATGTAAGCTGACATTATGTATCATAAACTTTGTCTATATAACGAATAATTCATTAGAACGAGACATTTGTAGAGATGGATGAATGTAACAATACATGAAAAGACATTATTTACGTTCATATTTCAAATTGATATTTATAGTACACTGTAAATCGCTGGATACGAAAATTACATACAAACATATACCAAAATTACA
This sequence comes from Prostheceraeus crozeri, assembly GCA_907163375.1. Taxonomy (NCBI): domain Eukaryota; kingdom Metazoa; phylum Platyhelminthes; order Polycladida; family Euryleptidae; genus Prostheceraeus; species Prostheceraeus crozeri. The sequence goes on along the minus strand of CAJQUW010014161.1, from coordinate 175,494 downwards.
TACAATTTGAAACTAACATCTGATACGAGATTCTCGTATGTTTATAGAGATCTGTTATGTTTTTCATACCACATCTGACTTACTTTCGTATGTGATTGGTATGTAGCCATACGAACCATTCTATCTGCGATTGACTGTTTTACACTGAAATACGAGATGTTGGTATGTATATGAGACCCGAAGCAAATTCATCCTCATTCGTATGCCTCAGGTATGTAGAGCTTTAAGTCACATAGCAAAAATATATATATTACATACTATTGTCAAATAGCTTTTTTCAGTAATACCAGTCGTGAATCTTTCTTTTTGATAGTGTAATATTTAACTAGATTAGATTTACTGTGAATTTTATGCTACACAAGATTGTCGTCGTTGATACTTGTCTAGCAGCATTAACAGGACGCTTAGTTACCTCTACTTTATGAACCAAGTTGATTATCATCTGTTCATTCAAACGATATTTTTCGTGCAATCATGCTGACTTATATATGTCAAACATAACTATTTTTGCGTTCATGAATTATAATGTGCTTTTATTTCGGATTGGTAATATGCTTAATTTCAAAATTACATAAGGCACAATTGTTGATGGTTGAAATCTTATTGATTATTCATGAAATGCCTTAGACTTACGTGTATTAAAATCGAATTCAGTATTGAAAGAATGACTCTTGAATGTCATTATCTCACTACTTGCAGAACAGTAATAACATTAGTGTGATCTTTATTGACAAAAGTCCTGAAATCAGGATACTTTGGAGATGATTGATGATTTCTTTTAACATTGTCCTAGTATGGCTTTAGTATGTAAAGCATACCACATTTGAAATTACATACGAAAAGCATACAAATATATACCAAGAGAATACAGAAATATACCAAAAAAATATATTGGTATGCATCCTTCGTATGTGATTGGTATTGAGCGATTTACAGTGTACTAACGTAGAATATTATGCTTATGGCACCATATAGATATGTCTGAGTAAAAGTTTACAGAAATACTTTACTTGTAATGAACAATTTTTGAAGAGTCAAAAATATGCACAGAAAAAATGAAGATTATTGAAAGTTCAAATTTTAAATTTAAATTTTTGATATGAAGGTTTTCGAATCATGCATTGAAAATGCAAACTACCATTTGAAATTTTTTTTACAGAAGTTTTATCCATCGGAACATGGAAAATTTGAGGGTGAGCGGTCCTATGACTCTAAAATTCACCCGGTTCTGATAGGGTTAATGAATCATTTGATTTCTTCGTACACACAGAGAGATGCAGAGAACTGAGTCAAATACTAGAATTCGAAGAGCTCATCGTTGCCAAAGCTAGCTGTGAAGATTGAGAGATTGTGAGAGCAGTGAAAGTGAAGGACGTGACTCACGACAGAGGTGAACAAACATTTAGTGTAACAAAGCTCATCAAGGAATCATCGGCATTGAAACTGAACAGCTCTTTACTTTTTCAATTTGACATTTTCCTGTTGCTCTAACCGTCAAGGCACTGTATAAGAAGTTATTTATTCATTTCCCACCGACTAATTGTAGTATAATACTATACAATATTAATGAGAGTGTTGCGTGAATTCACCGTCTCATGGCAACCTTCGAGAAGCAATTGCTTTTAAATTAGAAATTCGATGGGTTACTAAGCATATTATTTTAATGCTCCACCTTATAAATAAGATTATTTTTTTCTTAAGCGTGATCAAATCACATGCTAACTGCCACTGAAAGAGCAAAAGAGGTCAAGGACAATGATTATAATCAACTTCTAAGGATGTAAAGGGATCCATCCATTCAGATTCAAGAAATGAAACATGAATTTAGTGAATCATGATATCGTGCAGACAAAAATTGAACAAAAACTTGAAATGTCATAGCCAAGAAGCAGAATGAGATCTCAGCTTTTGTATGAAGGCTTTACATTATAATGCGGCTCATGAGATTTCCATAGTGATGCAAATGGAAAATTTTCCGTCAATGAAATTTATTTTTTGGTGATTGACGTTTTTTCCTTTGTTTTGACGACTTATTATAGTCGTTTGAAAAGACAATGTAACATTGAAAGACCGAAAACTTCTCTATCATCCCTGTATGTTAGCTTTTGTAACCAACTGCACCTTTTCCATGTCTATTTCAGATCTTTCCAAATGAATTTCAGACATTAAATGGATTTCAGAACTCTCTAGCTGAATTTCAGATATATGTTAGAAGCTCAACTTTGAAAAGATCTTAAATTCAACTGGAGATCTCCAATTCATCTGGATCATATCTGAAATTCATTTCGGCAGATCTGAAATCGATTTGGAACTATCTGAACCATGAACTAGAAATGGAGGATGTGACGTATCCTCAACCAAGATATCGGACACAACGCCAGAAGTTAGAAGCTATAGATATTCTTTTACTCATCACAGATATCCTTAGTTTCCAAATATCTCACGAGTTTAGTCTTTATATCTTCCATGAATATGGTCACCCATGTATCTAATCGTGCGTGTGCTCATACTTCACATGTTCATCAACACATGGAGAATTTGTATCACTGATCAACGCTGCATAATAAAGCTTAACTTTCAAGCTAACAATTAGCAAACTCCAAAATGAAGTATATTATTTTTGCTTCAGATCTGATCACATTGCATAATCATACCCATATTGTAAAGCAAGATTCACGTTTTCCCAAACGGTGTCTGTGTGGTAATTGAAAAAGCTAACAAATTACCACAAGCCACTGCTGGTGGCAAAGGAATGCTCAAAAATCCGCGGACGGAACTCGCATTGCAACGATCGCTTTACTGAAATCATGATGAAATCAAGAGTTTTAGACCCAATTTATTGGTACGTAGCTGCCTCGGCAGTGGAAGCGTTCAACTTATAGGGCTTATCAATAAAATCAAAACTTTCAAAATTTTCCAAAATTTTCCATAATTTTCCAATATTTTCTAAAATTTTCCAATTTTTTCCATAATTTTCTACAGAAAATTTTGATTTAATATTTCCCGGAAAATTTTCATCACTAGATTTCCATGATGACAATCGGCTCAGTTTCCGCGTAATTTAGATATCTGTTAGTAAATACTCATTCCCTTTGATATCGAGTAAGCTTCATACTACACATACAGGGGTTTCACGTCGCTAGCATATAAAGGGACATTTTGCATAAATCAAGCATTTTAAGAAGTGATCAAGTATGTTTTGAAACCACAGGAACGTTATCTCTGCAAAAAACTGAGTCTTTTGATATGAAACTTTTAACTGCATGTTGACATTTTTTTTAGTCAACATTCTACCTATATACCTACTTTATAGAGCTACTCTTTCAATGGATCGCGGTAGGTCTGAATCGCGCGATAAAACTGCTAAAAGCGTCAGGAATTCGAATTTCTAAACATAGAGCTCCTTTATGTCCATTTTGTACAAGGGTGAAATCCTAGATGTCCGCGAAGACACAACATCATGCCACCAGATTGTTATTAAAATCCTGATGATTGTTAGACATTTCATGTCAAATAACTAAAACTTAGGATACATTTCAGTTGATAAGAGAAAACATAAAAAACTTCATTTTTGCCAAAAACTGCAATCTGCGTCCCATTGTATAGACATGTGTATTTCCTAACAATGATCCTGACTAACAAGCAGAGGAACTTACTAGAACTCGGGAGACGTGCCGATTCTTAGTAGGTATAGGGACTGTATCATTCTGTGAAAGTCTCATCTTCGGCCTCGTTCCTTGCAGAAACTTTTCTATGGTTGCCATAGAAATGATGGCTATGATATCGTATTATGACTAATTACTATGAATAATTTATAATAGAATAATAAATGACATACTATGACATATTAACATTTAATGATCAAACTACTATTGCATTGAAATTCATTCATATTTCTATTATCATCTCATTTTGTCCAACTTGCAAAATTAATGAACTTTGGGACTTTCCTTTACTGATGAAAATTTAAAATCATTCATTTCTAAATTCAAAATGAGTTTTTCACAGAATTCCGATATCAATTTACATCCATATGTATTATCTGCCTCCATTCGATTCTAGATAAAAAGTTAACGAAATTCCAACTACCAAACACATTAATTTTCTGTGAGATAGAGAAGAATGAAATCGAATTTTCTGATACGATTTGTCCATTAGAAAGAGAAGGATAGTACACTAATTATTTTTCATTTCCTGTGTCTTACAGCAGCTAGGTAAGTGCATAAGCTAAGAATAGCTCAGTTTATAATGTATTACAAATTTAATTGAGTGCCATCTCAAATGACTAGACAGTCACTTTTACTCTTTACCTAGGAGTAATGGGTGCACATCTAAAAAAGCAGAAAATATCTTATGACTCTCAAATTAATGATTTGATCATCCGGAATCGAGTTCTCATGGTTCATTAGTCATTATTGAGATTGATGAAATCTCCATTAATCTACTCGACATCAATCAAATTCTTCATCTGATTGTCAATTAAATGTAACACAATTGATAACTTTACCCGGTGTTGCGGCTTAACCTCGCAGGGAGAACAAATTACATCAATGAACAAGGGCTATTAGCTGACATGCGCGCATCTGCTTATAGGGATGTATAGGCAGAGTGTCAACTCAAAAAATCTGTATAAAGTGAAAATTTTTGTATGAAAAGATTCAGTTATTTGCGGAGACCCCCAAAAATGCGTTCCCGTGGTCCAAAAATTTATTTGAGCAGTTTTAAAAAAGTCTAAATTTTGCTAATTTATATACTACCGAGATGACCCTCCTATATAAGTAGTATGAAACAAGTTAGATATCAAAAGGAATGAATATTTGCTAGCAAGCATGGCAACTAAGCGTAAATTAAGCTGATTATCAAGGGAATTTCATTATCCGTATCATAATGGAAGTCTTCATGAAAAAGTCGCGATATTATTCATGCTTTCTCGGCTGAAATTTCAAGTTTTTAATTCAATTTTCACCGGCATGATTTTATGATTCAACAAATTCATGTTTCATTTCTTGTATCTAAATGCGGTCCGATTTACATCTATCAAAGTTAATTGAAATCATTGTCTTTGATTATGTGATTTTGCTCTGTCAGTGATAGGTTGCCTGTGACTTGATCACGCATAAGAAAATACTCATGACGTTGAGCATGAAAGTGATAGGAACTCATTGAATTGTTAATTTAAGAAACATCACCTATCCAAGACTGTCATGGCACTGAGATCTTAAAAATATCCTCATTCCTTCTCCATTACAAACATGATCACTCTATTCCGTGGTATAATTTCTTCAAAACTGCAAATATTCGCATTTCTCACATTTTGCAACAATTACCAACTGTATCACCCACGAGTTCATTTAATTAATTCGAAAGTGCATACACAGTGGGGATTTAATAAATACGGAGTTACCACTCTACCTAATATATTTACTCTATGATTAATATCGAAATCCCGAGTTTAAAATTTTCCAAATCTCGAGATTGTAAGAAGGCCTATATCAGACTTATGTGAATTTATTTCTCAGACACTGTATTTGATTACACACAATTAGCAATTACTCGTAATCAATTGGATCCAATTACATTTAAGTTACATAAACGTGGATAGATTTTCAAATATTTTTCTAAATTCAAGGTCAGTCATGTTCCACCCTTGTTATTATGTCCACACACGTTCTAATGAAAAAATTCAGCTGATGTGGAAATGATTACGGTGTTCCTCAAAATGAATGTTTTTATTGAAAACTCAATGGCATCTGCTTTTCATTTATCCCGCCAATATTCTGCATTGGATGGCATTTTTCTGAAGAAAGCAGACGAATGTGATGAATACGAAAATATGGGAATATCCGAGAAAATGGCAATTTTCATCTAGTAAAGAAGGTTGATCCACTATCTAAAATACAAAGCCTTTAATGACGATGATATTCCATAATATCAACACTATAGGCTCTCTTGACCTACTTTCCTGCTTTTCGTACTGCGTGCGACGACTAAACACTTCTCTTGCTCAAATGTTTTTTTAAAAAGCAAGGGATCCCTGTGATTGAAGGTTTGGCCTTACGATCAGATCTTCGAGTCGTGCAGTCGGTCTGCATAAATTTCATTGGAATTTGGTAGAAGGTGCATCCGTAATGAAAGCATTACAGATCTCAACAAAAAATGCGACATGACAGCAAGCATCACGACTGTGCATGAATATGTCGATAGAAATCAGTGACGATGCAGCATCATTTAGTGGACTTCTTTACACAGAAGCTATGCGGCTTGGTCAGTCAGTCTTCTTGATCGAGTGGTGAAATCGACAGCATTGATGTCGGAATCACAAATGCACAAGTCTCTTTAACTCGGTAGGTATGGTCATGACGCGTGTACACTGTAAACTGTAGGGCACTAACTTAGGCACGAAGTCGAAATTTCGTGCCAGTTAGCGCCTAGTTAATCGAAGGAATCGAAGGAAAAATAAATGGGCACGAACTATAGGCACTATGAGCCTATGGACTTCGTGCCTACTCCTACCTTGTGTTGGTTAGAATTGATGCCTAAATTTCGTGCCTAATTCAAGCGAAATTTCGTGCCATAGAGTTTACAGTGTATGCCTATAGTAATAGTGTTTTCCAAGGATTTACAGTGTATTGTGATATGACATCTGTATATTGTATGGGCTCTACGTATCATCTAATCTTGATCGCAATGATATCAACTATAGAATCATATAATGCAATTGTAATATATAATAATATACAAATGTGAGCATACTTGAATTCGGACAGACATGACTGTCAGCCTCGGCTGCTAACGCACTCTCGTCTTAGCATAGTCACTGCTGTCCTCTCAAACATACTCGCAGTTATACATTGTGTATGCATTATGCTGTACATATTTGGTCACTGTACGCGTATCAGGGATGCAGAGTCGGAGTCGGAGTCCCGGAGTCCTATCATTTTTGCTGGAGTCGGAGTCTTATCAAATGATAGGACTCCAGACTCCGGCCTATAACCAGACCTGAAATATAATACAAACAAATTATTTATTCTCGTGCATAGCTTGTCACTGTCTTGATGTCAACTTTCTATGTCAAACAAAAGAAAAGAGACAGCAATGAATGCAAAGCTTGTAATAGTTGAGGGAATGGACCGTGATAGTGAAAAAAGGATTGTCTTTTTACTCGGTGATTTAGTAGAGACGACAAGTCTTCCTAGCCTCGATCACACCTACGCACCAAAGGTCACATCAGAGACAAAAATCAAATACTAGTTTGCTTGAGAACATTACCTCTTGCCCTCACGTTAATCGTGTGTCATGGCTCCTCCATAGCGCATATCAAAATCGAAAGCGTAATCATATTATTTGGAGAAGGATGGGGGATTTCTGTCTGGTAAAGATTGGAGAAAAACCGTGTCAAACACACATCAGCAAGATGGGAAGAGCCGAGTCGCATGCATCCAACTTCAAGCTGCATTTGATAAACCTTCATCGAAAATGATTGACAATTGATGCAACAGTGATCTCTAAAAATAGGTTCAGGTACGCCTATAATGATCTATGATGTAGGTTGCCAGTTATTTAAAAAAACTAGGCCTTATATACTTGCCACCCGGAGTCGGAGTCCCATCAAAAGCCGGAGTCCTATCAACCCCCAGAGTCGCAGTCGGAGTCGGAGTCCTATCAAAATGATAGAACTCATTTCAGAGCTTTTACGAACACAGATACCACAGCTGGATGGAATTTCGAAAAAATGAAAATCTATCTACCCTGATATGCATGCGCAGCTAAGTCGCCACAATCTTCGAAATTTACCGCAATATCAATTGCTTGAAAAAGAGCATCCTGTCATTTAAGAGATCTATGGTTGGCAAAATTGCTTGAGCTGACTAAGTTTGCGATGATTCCACGTAGGTCACATTCAGCAGCTCAATTTATTACCAATTTGCAGACTTAGTTATCATAGAATTAGTTATTTGAAGGAGCTTTTACTATACAGGAAGTCAACTGAATAGCGGTCATGGAATAATGGAATATTGTCGTTTACAAAAAACGTGCCACACTAGCACGATAACAATAAAATCGTGACGACATTTCATTTTCTCAGATCAACAATTTATCGTTGGGCTCTGCTGCTCACATTGTGACACATCGTTCAACTACGCAATTTCATCGGTTGTGCTTGTTGCATAGGAATCATTCCATAGTCATTTTCAATGGATGAAGAACGTCTCCTGGTTTTCCTGCGAAGAAAAACAGAGACGCAGCTATTGGACTAAACCATTATTTACAAAAAGAGATGAGCTTGGGGGAGATGAGCCGATCGCAGATGAAGGGAGCTTTGACGCAACCTCTGCTTTTGCTTAGATAAGCGATATTGTTTCTTCTCGGTTCTTTCATTGATAGCTTGATGAGGTCTTTCGGATAATCAATCAGTGGAATGATTTTATCAAATTGTTGCATGAGCTTTTGATTCGAAGTTGAGTGTGAAACAGGGATACGGAGTCCTATCATTTTGACTCCGAGTGGCAAGTATATACAGCCTAGTTTTCTGAAAAGTAAACCGGTAACCTACATCATACATCATTAGCTGAACCTATTTTAAGTGATCATTGCTGTATCAATTATCAATCATTTTCGATGAAAGTTTATCAATGTCGCTTTCAGATAGATGCATGCGACTCGGCTCCCCCATCTTGTTGATATGTGCTTGACACGGCTTTTCTCCAGTCTCTACCAGGATGGAAAATCTCCGATCTTTCTCCAAAAAAATATGAGTACACTTTCGATTTTAATATGCGCTTTAGAGGAGAGATCACATATACGATTAACGTGAGGGTAAGAGGTAATGTTCTCAAACAAACTAGTATTTCATTTTTGTCTCTGATGTGACCTTTGGCGCGTAGGCGTGATCGAAGCTAGAAAGGTTTGTCTTCTCTACTAAATCACCGAGTGAAAAGACAATCCTTTTTCACAATCACGGTTCCTTCCCTCAACTATTACAAGCTTTGCATTCATTGTTGTCTCTGTACTTTTGTTTGACGTAGAAAGTTGACATCAAGACAGTGGCAGCTATATACACGAGAATAAATAATTTGTTTGTATTATATTTCAGGTCTGGTTATAGGCTGGAGTCCGGAGTCTTATCATTTGATATGACTCCGACTCCGACTCCAGCAAAAATGATAGGACTCCGGGACTCCGACTCCGCATCCCTGGTGTGAAAAGCGCCCTGTTATTCATTTTCTCTCATTTCTGATGGTGGCTAGCTTTGTTGTTGATGAGATGTTTGAATTGAAATTGATGAAGATGCTCTTCTTGGCTGGTTTATTTATAGACTTCGAACTCACTTGCATTTGTTGTTATGGAAGACTCAATTGTTTATTTTGTTTTGGCAATTCCATCCCGAATTAGAACAATAGTGTTCTGTGCATTCAGGATTGATTGAAACACAAAAGCACTTTCCTGTCCAAGTGCGAAGCAATCGTCAACATCCGTTTTGAAAATATGAATGGTATTTATACTCTGAAGTGGTATGTTGCTAATAAAAGCCATTGTCATAATGCTTCATACGGAGGATCTCATAGGTAGTACCGCAACTTGCTTATACTTAGCATTCTAGTTAATCTTACCAAAATTAAAGGAGTTTTAATTGACTTTTTAGCATTACATGTCTTTCATTCAGGAAGTCCTTTAGGGCCGGTATCAATGCACTTGGCCTAAGGTACTGTAATGCTCTAGTCGAATTCCTAAAAGAGTTAAAGAGTTAAAGAGCTAGGAGAGTCACTAAAATACATCCTGAATTAAAGTAGAACATAATGTATCCTGCAATTCCCATCAGTTATATAAAAATGAAAACACAAAAGTGTATTTATAATATGATGCTGACGTTTTCTAAATTACCTTCAATTTCTGGACTTACCTTTTACGAGTACATAATGATTTTTTGTATATTTGTTATTATCGTTGGTAAATATATATAGATAGCCAGGCTGAGTAAAAAATCTATAATATGATAAAACATTTTGGCAGCCCTAATATTTCTATGTGCATGTATGTCTGACAAAATAAGTCCTTCGATAACTTGAGAAGGCATTCCATGTACCGATAAGAGTTGACTTAAAAATTTCTTTCTGAATTATATTTAAGTTTACTTTGTTACTTGGTCTATACCGAAAGACGGGGGAACATATTTTTTTGGATTTTAAGTATTTTTGATGCTTGCAATGTGTGCAAGATCATGAAATTTCCCATAGACCGCATTCTTGGCTTCATGAATATTAGAGAAAGACCAAAAATCAAATCGAAATAGTTGTTTATCAAATATTCATGTCCAATTGCATGTATCCAGAAGATAAAAAAATGGGGTAACTCGGACACTCAAACAAAATAGCAATAACTAAATTAAAAGCAGTTTTTCTGCATAAAACGCTATTTGCAAGATATGAACTCATAATATGGATCACCACTAACACCATGCACATACCTCGTACTCATTTCAAGCACGATGTACATCTGATCCAGTCGGGTCCTTGATCACCAGTATAGGAAATGTCACATAAAGCACACTCGCGTTCTTCATCAGAAGAAGAATCCAAAGTTTTGTCATCAACTGAGTTTGTTGTAGGATTGAACAAGATTGTTCACCCTGTTCTTGCTTTCCTGATGAAGTGGATGCAATCATCGAGACTTATCTCCTGTCCCGGACGCAATTTGGAACCTCGTCCTTTCTTCGTTTCCACATTGCCTCGATTTTTGTTAAGAATTTCAATGAGAGAAGCATCCAGTGCTCGCCATTTGAGCATGAATAGATTGTCCCTTTCGGACCTCTTTATGTCCAACCACTGTACAAATTCAAGGCTTTATAACATACAGCAGGTGGGAGGCCGCTCGACATGCCACTTTGGAAATGCTCACGTTTGAATGTTCGTTGACCAGTTCAACACGTCTACTACCGCGCAGAACTATGACCTTCTTGAAACCGGGTTCATCGCATTAAGGATGTTTCGTCGTAACTGTACATGTTAATGGGATCAATCTCTCCTGCTGCATCAAGTTGATCAAAATAGTCGCGGATGACAGTTATTCAAAGATTATCGAGCTTGCTTGATATTTCTAGCACTTCTCGTTACGAGGTTATTTCGCTTCGTAAATGAACTGACGAAGTCCGAGCTAGGCCAATTATCTTTGAAACGAGGCTCAATGAGTTCAATGGAATCACGCTAATGTTTGAAAAGAATTTTAACATCAAAACAATCAAAGCCGACCCATGCCAAACAATCTATAAAGTAAGAAGTAGAAGATTTTCCTAAAAGTATATTTCGGGGAAAACATTATCGACTACAGTTTAATAAACCATGGAAAAGATCTTTAGAAACTGGAATTAGTATTCCCTGATAAAATAATAATACTGAAGAAAAAAAAAATTTTACTGGTCAAATAAATATTCTTAAAACGTCAAGCACCTGATGAAAATGAAAATTATGTTACCTTATAACGGAGCAGATATTCAAGCTGAAATATTTCAAACAATCGTCTGTGAGAGTAATTTAAGTGATGATGATGACATGTGGGAATAATAATTTTTTTATAACATCTAAAAATTTTATAACATCTAAAAATTTTATACAACATCTAAAAATTTTATAACATCCTAAAAATTTATTACATCTAAAAATTTTTTAACATCTAAAAACTTATTACATCTAAAAATTTTATTACATGATAGAAAATATATTTATCGAATATTTTGGTATTTTTCTATTTAAGTTTTATATCATATAACGTTTTAATCAATATAAACGTTTTAATCAAAAGATTAATTGAAATTTATTTTCACTAACTATTGATATTTCATCATCAATTGATTCTTCATCATCATCATCAATTGATTCATCATCATCATAAATTTGATTCTTCAACATCATAAATTACACTTTGGTATAGGATGCCATTTCTGGTAGGATACCATTTCCCTGATGGAATATCTAAATTCCAAATTATATTTAACCATCGTTTATTTGATAATAATATATAGAGAAAAAATTTGATTGGTCTTTGATCTCTTTTGGAAAATTTTAATATAACACCAACCATAATCTGAATCATTTTTAGTTTTTATTAATAAAGATGATAAAATTTTGTAATTGATTAGATTGTAATGTTTTCCTAATTTAAATTTTGTAGCACCCGGGGGACCAATAACACTTAGTTGTCTAACATACCCAGGTATCTTCCAACTATACCATCATTATTATTTTCAATTGTAAGAAAATGAAATTTAGATAAATTTTGATTATATGTTAGTATTAATATCATGTACATCAGTATGAATATAAATTTTTCTTCACTTTAAGTTTTATAATTACAATATTTTTATAATCTTTGTACCATTTACAACCTTTTTCAGATGTTTTCAGAATCCATAATTTATATTATCATTCATCAATATTAAACTATCATCATTTTTTCAAATTATTATAAGATCTTTAAAAGGGATTTCACTTTTTCATGATGTTTTAAAAAAAAAGCTCTTTAGAACCTTTCGGGGGTTTTTGAATTTTTTATCATTATGGGAATCTAAACTTTTATAGGTGGTTGGTTCCACATATGAATTTTCTTTTTTCTTGTTGAGCTAAACCATTTATATAAGATTTTAACGAATTAATATTTAAATTTGAATATAAAATCCTATATATGTGTCATCATCATATCTTTGGGGCATTTCTAATGTTTCTTGTTTATAAATAGTATCTCTATAATATACTTGATATAATAATTCTTCGCTATGCTTTTACTCTCGATATGAATATTATATTGGATTTTTGTTCATCAACAAATTATCTAATTTTTTCTTTTTGAAAAGGATTTTTAATTTTTTAACTAATTCTTTAATATTAATATAATTAATAATTTTAGTTTCTATCCAATCAGTATTACTAATCGGCAAAAACTGCTCTAATGAACCATAAACATTATTATTTTGGATGACCTATTATAACTCATATTTTTTTTTCTTTTATTTAATTCTACATATGCAACATCATTATATTTACTAACAATATCAATAAATTTAATAAATGGATCACCTGGAAATAAAACAATAATTAGTTTCTATAGATGGTAAACCTTTAGTCTGTTCCCTAAATATTTCGGCTTGTAATTGAAACAAAGATTATTAAAAAAAAACATCTATACATGGATTGATTATTATTATCAAAACATTTATTTTCAAATCCCGTTGATCTCGTGGAATAAGGGAAGAACAGATGAAACGGTGCGAATATAATTTTTTTAAAAATGGATTTTCCATTTTTTTTTTTATTATTTATTAGAAAAAATTTATTTTTTTTATTTTTATTAGAAAACATATTTTATTTTAGTTTTATTTTTATTAAGAAAAAAATTTATTTTTTATTGTTAAAAAATGATGTTACCCAAATGTTGGTGGGAGGTGCATATATCCCGAATAATCGTGAATTAGAAATAGAGATAGAAAATTATATCATGAGAAACTGGAGACGTTTTATCTGGTCCATTGCATCTTTCTATTCTTCCGCAACAAAATACAGAGTTAACAAATAAACAATGATGTTGATACACAAATCAATGACTTAAAGGAAAAATATATAAACGATGTTTTTTGGGGTTTTTAGGTTCCACTGCTGATGAACGAATTAAAGTTGCTAAAACTTAATGACAAATCATTAAACGAAAAATTATTAAAACTTGGTAAAAAGGATTAGAGAGCTAGAAGCAGGATATAGCAAAACCTTTTAAAAAGATTTCCTGAACAATCAAAAAAAATTTTGTAATATTACTTTCTATAAAAGTTTAAAAAAAAATCTGCAGTCATTAAAAATAAACATCAGATTAAAAATGTTAAAAGAACAATTAGAAGATGAAAAATAGAAAAACTACCTGAAAGAATTAAAAATAATTTAAAGCAGTTACAGACTACATTCCAAAAAAGTGTTGATGAATTGAGTTCTAAAATTACTCAACAAATGAAAAAGATGAATAGAAATAAAAAATGAAGTAAACTCACGTAATCAAAAAGTTGATAAAATGAAAACTCTTAAAATCAATTTAGAAAATGAATTAAAGAAAAATTTACAAGAAAACTCTAAAGAAAATNAAGAACAGTTAGATGCTGTTAAAAGGACAATTAGATGTTCTTAAAATTAAGTTAAATGCACTTAAAACGGCATTGAAGATTAATCAGCAGAAAATGCAAGTTAATAGAAAAGAAATTAAAAGTAGATCACACGCTGCTTGACGCAATAGATAAAGTGCAACAGTCAATTAATAAAAGTTATCTCGAAGTTGTTGTCCATCACAAACGTAAATCTTGATCGACGAAGTCTTGGGTTTCTAACCTCTCGGAGCGAAGCTCCTCAAGCTTTAGCCGATCGGACCAAAGGTCCTCAGGTTACTAACCAATCCTAAACGTAAATCTTATTGCAAATATTAACGTAAATATTTTTTTCCCAAAAGTCAAATTTAATCCCTAAAAAATGCCTATAATTTATAAACACAATCTTAAAACATTTTTGCTTCAAATCAAAGAATTACTCATGAACCACGTATGAATCCTGTTTATCATTATGATAATAGAGAAACAGTTCACACGGAAGGAGCTGGCATCTTCTCTGGTATTGGAAAGTATCGTTAACTTAATTAAAAATAATAAAGATTTGATTACATCTGCTGCAAAAGGAGCAGCTGCTATAGGTAGTACAAGCTAGTGGCAATATCAAATGCTGTCAAGTCTGAAAAACGAATTAAAACAAACTAGAAGGCTATCGTAAACTTAGGAAATGATTCCGAAGAACTAAAAAATTTAAAAAAACTTTCAGAGGAAACAAAAAATAAAATTTGCTAACATAGCTGTTGGGAAACCTTCAGAGCGGAGCTCCGTCTGATAGTAAACATAAGAAAAATCAGGCGTAGCCATAAAAACGTTCAATTGAAGAATAAGAGGTAAATGGTTATTAATACGGAGCTGGTCTAGCAAAATTCTAAAATTATGTTTTTTAGTAAAATTTTTTTAGCAAAATTTTCTTAGCAAAATTTTTTAGGTAAAATTATTTTAGTAAAATTATTTTAAAATAATTTTACAGAATTTCTTCTGTGTGTGAGAAAAACAAAAAGTCAAATTATTTTTTATAAAAATGTCTTCGCTTATCGAAAATAAATTTAGATTAGACGATCCTCCGTTCGTCAGTTGCAATCAAAAAAAGAATGACTATATAAGAATTGCTATGAATCCCGGATCTTCCAGTAGAGTAATACTGAAGGAGATTTAATTTTGAAGTTGATAATCAGCAGAGTTATATATATCTACCTGATTCATTTTTACACTGTGATTATTCTTTGTGTAGTGATGCCAATTTTACAACACCATTACCAGAAACCGATAATATTGCATTAGAGAATAATTTTTTTCCAAGATTATTTACACAAATGCGTTTAGATATTGCAACTCAAAATATAGAAACAATAAGTGATTCTCCAGGTGTATTTGATACAATGCTTAGATTTGTAACAATTGGTGGAAATAATAAAAAGTATGAAATCGAAGGTTGGTTTCCTGATACTAATGATGGTATAATTGTTGATGATTTATCTCACGCTGGAACAGATGCAGCAGGAATTGCGAAAGATGTAGAAAATATTGCAAAACATTTAAATAAAACAAAGAATAGTGCATATAAACAAAGACGTGAATTTAACAAGAAAAGTAAACAGACAGTAAATTGGTCATTGTGTCCATTATTCGGATATTTAGATTATGATAAAATATCATATCAATTAAAATTTAAATTAATAATTCATCGTACAGCAAATAATGAATTAATCTTTTTTTGGTAAGACTGGAAAAAAAGCATATTTAAAAAGTGATACACTTGAATGGTGGATTAAGCATATTACTCCTAGTTTAGAGATTGAAACAGCTATTGCAAAAGAGATCAAATACTAACAACCAATTCCAGTTAATTTTCTAAAGAGAACTGCTAGTTCAGTAACTTTTTCCGAACCAAGAGTTAACTGGCATTTTACTAGAACTGCGAATACTCCAAGATATTTATTACTAACATTTCAATGAAATAATTCTCCAAGTTTTGATAAGATCAACAATTTTTGATAACTTACAATATTTTCATAACTAGAATAGATTAAAAATTATTAACTTAAAAATTTTTCGTAGCTAGAATAGATTAAAAATTTTTGGTAACTTAAAATTTTTTATCAAAAATGTCGCAAGCGAAAAGTAATAATAATAAAACTGTTGAATTAAAACTACATAACATTGTTGATAAAAATACACCTAAAACTATTACGATAACAAAAAAAAGTATTACATAAGTAAACCAATGATATAGAATATTCAATTACAAGAAGAAAAGAATGGCGGGATTCTCCCATTAATTCCACTAATAATAGGTGGCATAGCAGCAGCAGGAAGTGTTGCAGGTGGGACAGCTGGTATTGTCCAAGCAGTAAATAAAAATAAATCAGAGAAGGCAGCATTAGAAGAACAAAAACGACATAATAGAGAGTTAGAGAAAGTTGCTAGGGGTGAAGGAGTAGTAGATAATTTTATTAGTAAATTAAAATTAGTTGATGAAGGAAAACGAGTTCTTAAAAATATTCTCCACAATGTTGACGATTTAATTGAAATTAAAGAAGCTAAAGATGGTTCTGAATATATCTAAGTCCTAGTATGATAAGGTAATAACCTCAGGACCTTTGTTCCGATCCGGTAAAGCATTTATTTTATCTTTTAAAATGAATTCTACAAATTCCGAAAATTTAATTAAATTAAAAATTGCTAATTTAGATTTATTGAATTATCTATTAAACAAAAATGAAAACTCAAACTGTCAGCATATTGAAGGTGACATACAAAAAACATTAGAAAACTTTCCTGGATTTATTTGGAGTAAATATTCGAAAGAAAAACATCTTCCCGGTCGTTCATATACTGGTCCAGGAACTCGATTAGATATAAGACTAGATGAGAATAATAATCCGAAGCCAGGTGAAGAACCAATAAATAGAGTAGATGCCGCAGCTTACAGGCATGATTTAGCTTATCGAAATCATGATCTAAGTTCTCGACATGCAGCTGATAAGAAGATGATTCAAGAATTAGATAGCATTCAAAATCCTACATTTAGAGAAAAATTTGAAAGAATGTTTGTTAAGACAGCTTTACAAGCTAAAACATTATTCGGACAGGGTTTAAATGAAACGACAGCAAAGTTGTCTGAGAGCAACGCTCGAACCTACGCGTCCAAAAATCCACAAGGAATATAGAAGGCCTAAATATTTATTGAAAGTAAAAGTATTTAATAAAAGATGATATTTGGAGTGCTGATCTTATTTTTATGCCGAATGAAAAAGATTATAAATACGCATTGACCGTTATAGATTTATATACACGATACGCTTGGGTAAAGCCTTAAAAAAAGGGGTCTATCAGTTAAATATGCGTTTGAAGAAATCTTTAAAGAAAGTAAGAGAAAGCCAAAAAAATTGTTTGTTGATAAAGGGTCGGAATTTTATAACAGAAATGTTCAGCCACTATTTGAAACTGTTTATTCAACTGAAAATGCAGGGAAGGCCGTAGTGATAGAAAAAATTCAATCGGACGTTAAAAAATAAAATTTTCAAGAAATTTATTCAGCAAGGAAATCAGAAATGGTTAAAAATATTACCAGGAATTGTAGATGAGTACAATAATAAAGTTCATTCAGGTATTGAAGAAACTCCAAAGAAGGCTTCTGACGATCCTGGTTTAATACGAAAGAAAATATTCGAAAATAATTATTCGAATGAGAATAATCCGAATGTACAGAAACGTAAGCCGAAATTTAAAATTGGAGATAGGGTGCGAATATTTCAGTATAAGAATAAATTTGAAAAAGGATTTGTTGGCTATTGGACGAAAGAGATATTTGAAATTTGTAAAATAAATCAAACTTATCCGATTACTTACGAAATCAAAGATTTAGATAATGAAGATATCAGAGGCCGTTTTTATTAAAATGAATTACAACGAACTGATTTTTAATTATCATTATTATCATTATTATTATTGGAACTAACGTTTCGGGAATGAAATTCCCTTATTAGGCGTAGCCATAGAACCTACGGTTAGTTCAATTCTAACATAATATCTAGAAATTGTACTCCTTCCTGTAATTTCAATAAAACATAAAGACATAATTGACCACAATAAGTAGTTCCCGGTTTTTGAATTTGAAATGTATTATAAGTTCCATTGCCAAGTAATTTTTTGACTTCGTTTGTTGGAGGCAATCCATATGAGTCGAACCAATAGTTCTCAGCCTCCCGGCGGTCAAAATAGTAATTATCTCCATTTTTATTTTCTATGCCCCGCTGACCAATGTACGCCTTTTTGGTCTGAAGTGTGAAGATTCGTTATGAAATTTACAGTTGGCTTATTTTTTGATCAATTGTAATTCGCCTCTCATTAGGACATAAAAATTCTTTATTCCCAATTGATTAGCAATTTTCTTTAGGTCGAAATTTGTCGTGGTTTGCGTTCCATATAATTTATAAAAAAACTCATTTATGTTGCTCATTTTATGATTTAAAAAATTTCTTATAGGGACCCCTAGAAGTCAGAAGGGAGGGGGTATTGATTAAAACTGTTCTCTAATGATGACTTTCCTTACTACTTATTCGATTTTGAAATGATTATATTATAATTATTCTAATCTATATTGTTTTTACATATTTCCATTTTCTTAATGAACTTCATTTGTTACTATGTTTATCGTTAAAATGATTGTTTAAAATTGCCATAACAACTATCCCGCATGTCGCCGTCTATGCGTTCTAAATTTAGAAGAAGAATTTTATTGTCATTTGCTTTTATTGTCAATGCATTCTTATGTGCTTAATCTATTCATGTCTTCACAATGGAAGTACTTTTAATCAATACAGCGAAGAGAAGAAACGCTAAATGAATTTTGAAAACAGACTTTACAAATGGATTTTGAAAACAGATTCTGAAAATAATTTACGTAGGGGTAAATTGACATGTCAAACATTTTACGCACGAGTAAATTGAAATGTCAAAATTTTACGGATGCGTAAATTGAAATGACAAATGATTGCGCTGTTCAACATATTTTAGGGGAAAGCTGTTACATGTTTTCCGTCGTTAGAACAATAAATCTCTTTCTCTCTTCAATCTCTGTCTCTCTTCAATTATCAGCCAGTGTACGGGTTCATTGAATAATTTTTGAGTTTATGAGTTACAATGATCTTCTAGTTCACACAATCAGTACTTTAAATAATGTTGAGAATACAATAACGAAGAATGTCTAAGTAATAATTGTGTCTTCTTAATTTATCATAATGCTCTAATCTTAATAATAATTGAGATCCATTTC
The DNA here is from genome assembly GCA_907163375.1 of Prostheceraeus crozeri. Taxonomy (NCBI): domain Eukaryota; kingdom Metazoa; phylum Platyhelminthes; order Polycladida; family Euryleptidae; genus Prostheceraeus; species Prostheceraeus crozeri. The sequence continues at coordinate 156,085 of CAJQUW010014161.1, read as the reverse complement.
ACTTGTTTTTAATTGAGATAACGAAGGATATAGTCTTGCGGTTTCTTCCATTTCTGAGGTTTCTTCCATTTTTAAAGAAATATTTTGAATAAATATTTTGAATACAATCTTCTGGTATATTGAGACTACGTGATATTTTGAGACAACTTAAATTTTCGTCTGCCTAAATTTTCAAAATTCTTAGACCACGTGATATTTTGAGAAAACTTAAATTTTCGATTACGTGATATTTTGAGACAACTTAAATTTTCGCCCTTCGGCCTTCGGCCACGTGAAATTTGAAGTCTACCTAAGTTTTTGAAATTTTGATTTTTTTGAAAATTTTGAAAAACCCCGCAAAAGTGTGACATCCGGCGCAAGCGAAGCGAAGCGAAGCAAAGCGAAGCGAAGCGTCGCGCCGGATGTCACACTATATACTACTGTGATCATTGTCGCCAAACTTATAAATTGGCATGCACAAAGTGGTGTCATCTGCGTACTTCGTTTGTCGACAATCAAGGGAATCAAAGTCGAAGGAGCTTGTAGCAACACAATAAAGGAAGGGACCAATAATTGATCCTTGCGGGATGCCAGATGTAACACTTGTCACCGAGCTGGATGTTGAACCGATTTGCACATATTGTTTCCTGTTAGTTAGGTAATCAGTAACCCAATGTACGAATCCAGAGGAAATTTACTGCTGACTAACTTATTAATGATGTGTTCTGATTTCAATGTGTCGAACGCTTTCGAATAATCATATGCCAGAACAATGGCCCCATCGGTTTCCAAATCATCAAGACAAGACGTCAAATAGTCATGTAGGGAGACCAATGCACACAAGGCAGATGAATTTTGGCGAAAGCCAAACTGGTGGCGACCGTAACATTTCAGCAATAAGTCTTTTACTGATGATAGCACAACTTTCTCAAGAAGTTTAGCGGGAATTTTCAATAGGGAAATCGGACGGATATCATGCATGGAGGGATTTCATGTTTTGGGAATGGAGAAACAGAAACCGTTCTCCAGATTTTGGAACACTGCGAGAAGTGATAGATTCCATGATGAGACCATGTATGGGATTAGCTAGAATAAATCGAGCACTCTTGTAAAGGATAACAGGAAAATCAGAAGCTGCTTTCTTAGCAGGAAGTCTCTCAATTAATCTGAGAATGTCATCAGTAGTGAAAACTGTGCCCTACTTGCGAGAGATAGGTACATGGATAGGTACATGTAAAATTTAGTGTTATCAATAGGTACATGGATAGGTACATGTATAATTTAGTTCTCAATAGGAACATGGATAGGTACATGTATAATTCAGTGTTATGAATAGGAACAAGTATGAGATCTGTTTTACTGGATAGGTACATGTGTTTGGTACACTCGGTTGAGTACACTGTGTTTCGGAACGTCTATGATCGAACTTGTGTGGTTTGGTTCTGAGCACTTGGGTACGTACCGATAGACGTCCGTTGTTTGATTTTGAATGGTTTGCTCAATTGCGACTATTGTGACTATTGAAACCATTGTAATCAAGATGACACATTGATTTTCCTTTTACGTAGACAAACTAAGCTACAAATATGAGATAGTTGTTTGATGACATACATAATGATGACTAGTATCCCAACGTCGTGGGTTGTCGCAAGAGACCTTGGATATTCGTTCAAAGCTATAGAAACTGTAACAAATCTCAGTGAAAATATCAACGCTGGTGATTTAGTTGATCGACTAATGGATCTAGATGAGGATGCTATGAATCACAATTTGGATCGTAGGTGGATAGAGGATTTCTCCATGCTACGCTGCAATGATAGTGAAATTAGGAGGATCAAATTGGAACGATATGGAAAGAAGGAGACATCTGACAGTGTTTTAATAAAAAGTTCTCCCAATAAAAGTGACTTCAGAAGGAAATTAGAAGAAGAGACATTTAAATTATTATGTGAACGGAACTGCGTTAAATGTTTTAAACAGGAACGATCCCTTCTCTTTTTGCCATGTTCTCATAGCGTTATGTGTTCTACATGTTCTGTACCCTTTGAAACTTCATCTTGTCCCCTTTGTGATGAAAAAATATCTTCAACAGTCACTGTATATCGTGCATGATGAGTCATCATGCAGGTCTGTGATTGGTCACTACTGTGTCTTTGTGTGACTTTTCTATATAAGGTGGACATTGTACCGTTCTATTTCAAGCATAATTTGAGGCTAATACAATGTCAATCAGCATGTCGTTCACTACCAACATTCCCATTTCAATAATTTACCGAAGTCAACTCTTCACCGGCAATATATTCTATTCTGCCGTAAATATAACTGGCTATAAAGCGGATTTGGTGGATCTGATGGAGGAAATAGTGAAGTATTTCCGCTGCGGAGAGGACGTTGTGGTGCAGAGAATGTTGATGAGAGTCGTGAACAACGCTCTTACACGAGTTGCAAGAATTTGGCTCAATGAAGTATTTTGCCCACTAGCTCAAACGGAGATTGTACCGGAATACTCTCGCTGTTGGTGCAGCAGTATCCAACGGAAACTCAACACATGTCTCCATGACATTATCACCTCCAGCTACTATGACGAGAAGGGTGAGAAATGCAAACTGGACTTGTTCAGTGGACCGCCATCAGTAAGCATCAATGTGGCTGCTCAAGGACATTCTGAGGTAATCAGTTTGCGGGCATACTATGCCAATATTTTAAAGACTTTCCATTCAAAGCCCTGCAGTATGTGCTGCCCAATTTCAAAACATCTAATGAAAGACATTGAGCAGCTCATAACTGCTACAAATCAGACTCTAGCCGATGTGAGTGTATATCAGTTTCCCTCTATAACTTGTTAAGTGTTTTATGTAATTTTATAAGTACCAGCAACAAACTCTGTGTGAATGCTTGTAAACTTTTGTATATCATGTTGTAAGTACTAAGCAAAAATTGTAATTGTATTATCTATTTCCATATTAGAATAAACATGTCTGTAAAACGGAAGGCATCTTCTCGTCAATCGAAACGGTCCTTCAAACCTTCAAGTCAGTTTAAAAAGGCGTTGCGAAAGTTAAACAGGATACATGATAATAAGAAGAAGTGTAAATTGATTCAAAATTCAAGTGATGATTTCATTCGTGATTTAGCTTTTGCAATACACAAATGTCTACCTATTTACAAGCCTCTGTTGAATGCTGGCTCTTTGAATAGCATAAAAAGGTTTTCAAATCCAAGGAGTAGTGATAAGAAAAGGCGAAACTTCATTCAGCGCGGTGGTGGTGGGTTTCTAAGTATGTTAAATGATAGTGGAAACAGTATTAATGGTGTAATCAATAGTCCGCTTGGAAGGATTGCAGCAACTGCTGCAATGTTCATATGAGGTCAGCGAATCATAAAGTGACACGTCATCACTTTGATTGATGAGTCATATATAGGTGTATATAAGGAAGACGCTTTAATGATATTTTACCACTTTCAAGTGACAATTCATTTGCGCTGGTTGAAAGCTCCGAATTAGTACTTGTTGAAACATGACTCAGAAAATGTATACAATCAGAGAGGAAGGTGACGCTTTTGAGCAAGATCTCTTGAAGCTTCGTCCGACACGAAAGGTGCAAGGGATTGGAAATACATTCTACTTTCAAACCTTGAATTATGGTGATGATGGCTTTTATCTTCAAGTTCCATTCTTCCACAGTAATGGTATGCCTACATCAGGGTATAGCAATATGAGACAAATGCGAGTGACTTTTCCAAAATGGCAACAGGTGATTCTTAAAACTATTGACTCTTTCGCGAAAGAATGTGTTGAGCTGCCTGAAAGTGCTCCCACTCATTGGAGAAAGGCATTAGAGGAAGGAGTTGGTTATAAGGAATTGCCGGAACTCGATACACTGTTTTTAAAACTATCGGATCATTTTCAAGCATTCGATCTCTTAACAAACGCGATGGAATGTGAGGATCTCAAACGGGGCCGCTATATGGGCTTAGTGCACGTTACCGGACTTTATATTGGCTCACATGGTTCGACTGGTAAAGTCGCATCTTTACAAATGAAGGTTCTTCAACTAGTCTATGAACCACTACCAATTGATAAATGTTTAATTAACATTGATAAGACTGCTTCAAGTGATGGGAAGGAAGAGAGCAAAAAGCGAGGGCGGAAATCTAAAGATGGGAATCCTAAATTGAAGTTGAAGCGCCAAGATGCTGACTTGAAAACTTTCTATAATCCTAATTGTGATGAGGAAACACAAATGTTTTAGTTTGTAAATGTTTTAATTTGTAAATGTTTTAATTTGTAAATGTAACTTGAAAGTTTCTATTCTGAATGTAAATGAACTTGATCTGGAACGTGTGTCTGTTTTGTTGTTCTAAGCAAAATTAGCGGGATGATGAGTTTAATGTTAATGGAATTATAAGATGACAGATTTTCGTCTATTCACTGATCGCACAATGTGTGTCGCTGGACCAAGTCAGTCCGGTAAAACTACATTTGTAACTGAATTGCTACAATATAGAAATGAAATGTTTAACAAGGAAATTAAGAGAGTCAAATGGTATTATGGAATATTTCAACCACAACTACATTCTGCACTTCGCCAGAAAGGTTATGAGGTGAAGCAAGGGTTGCCATCAACTGAGGACATCAAAGCAGGTGACTTACTAGTATTAGATGATCTATTACGAGAAAGCAAATCTTCAAAGGATGTAACTGAAATGTTCATTCAAACTGCACATCATAGGGAAGCTTTTATTATGTACATCACCCAAAACATCTTCGATGGAGGGAAAGAGCAAAGAACTAGAAGTTTGAATACACATTATTTGGCAATATTTAAAAATCCAAGGGATAGCAGTCAGATACATCATCTCAGTAGACAGATATTACCTCAACAACCTAAAGTACTTTCAAAAATATATGAAGATGTAACAAAGAAACCACATGGCTATCTATTTATTGATCTAACCCAGGAATGTCCGGAACGACTTCGAATTCGAACAAATATCATACCTAATTCCGCTGAACCAATGACAGTTTTCTCGGTTCACAGTTAGTTTTAAGCAATGTACTTTGTTGCCTTATTATTTTCAAACATGTCGTATTCAAAGATGGAAGTCATTCCTCAAGAGGAGTATGTACAATTGACTACATTACAAAGTGCACAGGAAGTCAAAAATATAGATCAACCTATTACGAATCAACTTAAGGAACTAACACAAAAGGATATGGAAATTCAGAAGATTAAGGATCCCTATCGACGAATGCAGTTAGCAGCTGAAAACATTGACGAGAGGCGACAGATTCGTGACAAGTTGCGACGATTTATAACCTTGTCAACACCTCAACCATATCGTGTACGCGCTGAGCGATTATTTGACTTCATTGATCCACATGTGAAGTTCAATGAGAGAGGGGAGATAATAGATGAAACAACTGGTGATGTTATTAGAAATAGTCACATAGATGACCTTCTACAATATGCTGTCAGAGATGTAAGGCGAAAACTAGGTGCAGCACAAGGGTGGTCATATTTTCAGAAAATTTTATCTGATCAAAATGTACCTCACAATATTATTGGAGGACCGACTGTGAATGAATTGGATAAGGGTCACTTACAGGATGGATCAAAGCGTAAAACACCCACGATGGCGGTCAAGCGAGAGCTTCATGATCCCGATGATCTGCAACCAAAAAGAGCTACTAGGCCCTCAATGCGTGTTGCGAAGGAGTATAGTAAATATTAAGCAAATATGAATTAAGCCTTGCCTCTCTCATATCATGTCGTTACAAAAATTTTGCTGTTGTTTGAAATCTGCGCTCGAAGGTAAAGCAGAAGAGGGCATAGAGGTTGATATCAATTGTGTTAGCAGTTGCTGTGCGAGTAATACGCGTGCAAATCAGAACAAAGACGATGAGTACAGCAGTGAAACTCAGAAAGATTTATTACGACTTAAATCATCCCGCAAGTTTCAGTCGTCCGGAGGTTCTAGCTCGTGCAGCAGGTGTGGGAATAGAGAAAGTCAAGAAGTGGTTGAGGAGTCAACCGACTTACACTCTTCACAAAAATGCGAGAAAGCGGTTTCCAACAAGAAAATATGTTGTTAACAATATAGATAGTCAATGGCAAGCGGACTTGGCTGACATGCAACAGATATCACAGTACAATGATGGCTATAAATACATCTTAACTGTAATAGATATTTTATCTCGCTATGCTTGGGCACGTGCGCTGAAATCTAAACGAGGACCAGAAGTTGAAGCGGCTTTTCAGAGCATTTTCGATGAGGGGCGTGTTCCGCAAAGAATACAGACCGATCAAGGGAAGGAATTCGAAAACTCTCATGTTCGAAGTCTCCTTAAAACTCATAATGTGGAATTGTTTAGTGTCAAAAGTGCTTATAAAGCTGCCATGGTTGAGAGGTTCAATCGCACACTGAAGACAAAAATATGGCGCTATTTCACTGCAAAAAATACACATGTTTGGGTAGGTGAGCTGCAGAAATTTGTTAAGAATTACAATGAAAGCTACCATCGAATCATTAAGATGAAACCAGTTGATGTTACCCCAGATAATGCGATGGATGTATGGCTTCGATTGTATGATAAGAAAGCGAAAAACATTTCCAATGAAAAGAAAATTAATGTTGGTGATAGAGTTCGGATTTCAAAGGTTAAGTCTACATTTGAGAAGGGGTATCTACCTAATTGGACTGAAGAAGAGTTTTTTGTGGATGAAGTAAATACAAAATTTAGACCCACCATGTATAAATTAATAGATTACCATGGCAATCCAATTGAAGGAAAATTTTACTCTTATGAATTGCAAGTAGTAGACAGAAGTGAAGAGGTGTATATGATTGACAAAATAATTAGGAGGAAAGGTCATGGCAATCAAAGGAAATATCTAGTTAAATGGAAAGGATATCCTGATTCATTCAATAGCTGGATAACGCACCAGGATCTACAAAATGTGGAGGTGGGAGACACTCGTAACTTTTAAGCTAATATAGCATGTGACTTCTTCCATATATGAGTTTAACATGTCTACTAACTTTAACATCATTCTTCCAAGCAATAACAACCCCAAGATATTCCCAAGTAACAAACCATCTCTATACTCTGTTGAATTCGCTAATCCAATTACTCTGCATGGACCCCATGAAGTTGCTCTAACTGAAATTACTTATTACAACGATATCAGTTTGCTAAAGAACAACTATTTTGAATTACATAAAGAAGTGCGAGAGAAGGATGATTGCTTTAGCATATTTCAAAATAGTCTACATGGTACATGGGCTTTTCATCATCTAACTTTACATCCTTTTTCAACATCTTTACCATCTGTCCAAAACATGATTAAAATTCAAAAGGCATTTGCAACGTCAACTTTTGATTCTAAGGTTCCCACAATGAGCTTGCAAGATACAGAAAAGGAAATCGGTAGAATGTTTGAACGAATAAATGATCTCTTCAAGCTGACTTTGAATAAATTCTACAAACCAGTCATAAAGGGGTCAACAAAATTGATGAAGGAAGGGAAGCATGTTCTTCTTGTATTAGGTAAGGATTTGAGTCATACTTTTGGGTATTCCAGAACAACTTTCTCATCAAGGTATTGGTACAATGGACGTGGGTGGAATTCGGAGAGGAAAGTCACTGATTGCAATGTAGAATTGTGCCATTGTATGCATTACAAAAAAGGAGCATCCGAGTAAAAAATAAATTTGAGGTCATTAGAAGTGTTGAAGACTTTGCAAGAAAGTTTCAAGGATCAGTGCCAGAAACGTTAATGACTTGTGAATATAAGAAAGAGAAAGTAACTTTATTTACTGTTGAAACGGAGGCAGAATTTATTGTTTTTACTAAAAAGACACCATTGGAAAAGTCTGAGTCCGCTGTTATTGAATTCGGATCTGAAATGATTGGGATGTTTAAGGGCCTTGAAAGCGCACCTTGGTTGACAGAATTAAATGATACATTCAAGGTTCAATTGTCCTCTTCTAAACTCAAAGCATCAACAAATGCTTCATGGGATATCCACGTATACAGCGAAGACATATTGGGTGATGAATTGTCTACTTCCAGTGAACTTGTAAAAAGAGTTAATTTGAACATTAAAAGCTTGAAAACGCCATCTGAATTGTGTACAAAGTTAAGTGAGTTTGGTGTAGATTACCTTGATGCAGATGAATATCACTTTTCTTATGACCCACATAAGAAACGCATGATTGTAAAGGTAGGGAAGAACTCTCTTATCAAGCTGGATAGCGTGTTAACGACCACATTGGGATTCTCAAAATCAACTATTTATGAAGGCGCATTAATAGGCGATACAGCCCCATCACTAGAGCGTGATATAAGTAACTTATACGTCTATTGTAACATTATTGAATATACAAGGGTTGGCGACATTGAGGCCCCACTTCTGCGCACATTTCCTCTCTCATCCGTAAGGAAGCAACTAATCAATCGAGAATTTTTTAACACAATGTATCTACCAATCAGCCGAAATTTCATCAATAGAATTGACATATCAATTCATGATGACGCAGGAGAAGTAGTACCGTTCTGTGGTGGTGTTACTGTTTTGACCCTACATATTAGGTCAAGAGAATAAGGCTTTACGCTATTGTGACTTCCATAGTTATTCAATAGTCATAATGACAGGCATTTACAGTAGACCATCATATCAGAGCGGTTATCCCGTGTTTGTTGGAGGTAGACGACAAGTTGGAGGAGGCATATTTGGTGCACTAAGACGTATGGTTCTTCCAACACTCAAAAAGTATGGCGTACCAATCATGAAGCGTGTTGGAAGCAGGGCTTTAGATTTTGGTGCAAATGTTGCAGCTGATGCGCTTCAAGGTGAGGATATCGGTGAATCTATGAAAATGCGCGCGCAGCAATCTGCCATAGACGCATTAGATGATTTAACAAAGACGAGACGTACAGTTCGGAAGAAGCGTAGGAAGTCAAGACAAGTTGGATCCGGTCGAGTTACTAAGCAAAGACGCAGGAAAAGTAAAAAGCCGACTAGAGCAGCACGTTCTAAATCTAGACGTCGTGTGAAAGCAAGAAAGCGCAAACGAAATTCCACTGCGACTGGAAACAAGTCAAAACGAAGGAAGACAACATATTTGTAGAGCTAATACGATGCAGAGTATCAATTCGGCTTTGTGTTTCTTCGATTCTCCCCCTCATCAGACAGACATCATCTCCTCAACAATTGTAGACATAGTCCCCACAACAAATATCGATGGTAACCAGCAGCCTATTCAGTTTGATATACCTGCCAATCCTCAAGATTATATTGACTGTCAATTCATTGATTTTGAGTTGTGTATACAAATTAAGAAGACTGATGGTACAAATATCTATTCATCCAAGGATAAAGTGGAATTAGCAAATCTTCCTATTGCCAGTCTGTTCTCAGATGTGTATCTAATATTGAATGACAAACAGATTGAAGGAGGGGATCGAGCATATCCATATGGAGCATATATACATACAATGACTCAATTTCAAAAGCAAGCTAAACAGTCACACTTGCAAGTTTCTGGGTGGTATGATGATCAGCAAGGGAAATTTGATGATGTCTCAAATACAGGGTTGAAAAGACGAATGGATTTAACAGCGGATTCAAAGGAATTATACTTGAAAGGACCCGTCTATCTTGATTTCCTTCGTCAATCTAGATATCTGCTATCACAGGTTAAAATGCAAATAAAATTTATTCGTGCAAATCCTGAGTTCGCGTTAATGGCTTTTGGAGCTACAAACTATCAAGTCAACATAAGTAATGCCGTGCTCAATGTAAGGCGAGTAACAATGAACCCGTCAGTCATCAACGAGCATGCGACAGGATTGAGGAAAAACAATGCAATATATCCAGTTAATCACAGTGTGTTGACAAACTTCACAATTGGTGCGGGATCATCCTCACATGCCTACCCAAATCTTTTTCCCACTGCAATGCCAAAGGCGGTGTATATCACATTTGTGGAAAATGAGTCATTTATTGGTGCTTTTGAAAAGAATCCATTCAATTTCCAACACTTTAATGTTAGCAAACTAGCACTCTATCAGGATGGGAAATTTGTATCTTGCAAAGCATATGAGCCTAATTTCAAAGATGGCAAATTCGCACGTGAAAATGGTTCTATTTTCACCGCCCTCAACATGTTTAATACAGACGATTCAAATGGAATTACAATGGATATGTACAAGAATGGCTACTTCTTCATTATGTACAACCTCACAGCAGATGCACATCTAGGTGGTGAAAGCGTAGGAGTTACAAAGCCTGGAAATCTACGACTGGAGGTATCATTTGAGTCACCTTTGAAGAAAACAATTACTTTTCTCATTTATGCTATCTATGATAGCAAAGTTAAGATAACAAGAATGAGAGACGTGACTGTCAGCTATCAGAGATGAGTAACTTAAGCAACATAGAAATCTTAAGGAAAATGAGGAAAGCTCATCCCTACTCAAAGACAATATTTCTCAATGTCTTTTCTAGAGATAATTTACCTGATTCAATTCCTTTCTATCCTTGTTCGCTTATCATCAATACGGATACCAACAATCTTCCCGGAAAACATTGGATTGCTGTATACATCAATCGTTATAAAGTTGCCGAATATTTTGACTCTCTTAATCAACTTCGTTTACATGACATCGCATTATGGATGAACAGGTTCTCCTGGACTGTTAGGAAAGTGACATCGTTCCCACTTCAAAGTAATACATCTCTAATGTGCGGTGGCTATGTACTCTATTTTGTCAACGAGAGACCATTGAAAAATAACTGTAAAAGTGCTTTAGAACTATTTTCAAAAAACTGTGATAAAAATGATGTAATTCTTACTAAATATGTTGAAACAGTTTTGAAATAAAGTTTTATGTTGTATCATTAACTTGCTCTCTTTTTTCCAAAAACAAGGGTTTTTAAGGAAAACAAAAACATATTCATATTTCATTATCTATTCACATATATACAAAATCTATTCACATATATACAAAATCTACAATTTGGTTTTCATGAAACATTTTTTCAAATCACATATGATGGGAGGCACATCACTTATGTCTTTAATGCCGGGTATCACAATCTTTCCATTATGGAACACATGAACATGATATGGATGCCAGTTAGTCAATTGAGCTGCTGGAAATAGCTCCACTTCATAAGTTAGATTATGTGATGATGTAACTTTACGGAAATCATAGTGATAGTGTAATTCACATAACACGGTCATTGTCTTCACTTTCCAATCAGATAATGAATCACCAAGTAAATGTTCCAAAGTAAAGTGTAGATATGAGAGATCACCCTCCATGACCCTTCCAATACATTGGATTGTTCCATTTGGAAAGAATAGGATAGTGAGAGATCTATCCTTCCTCTGAATCCTCCATGTTAACATTGAGGGTCTTCCAAGATGTAAGCTCGTTGTCGGCTTCAATTTGCGTTTTATCAGTAACCATTGTTTTCGGTTGGGTATATTCCTCTCGATCTCTTGTAGATTGAGTTTTGACTTTGCTTTTGTAGTTAACATCCGATTTACAACTTCCAACCGTTTGATGTCCTCCATCTTTAATGAATGACGTTATCTGTGGTAGTATCTCCCTTGTGAAGGTTTCCCATGTGACGTCACTGAAACGAAAAAATCGATATTCAACATCTTCACGTTTTGGTGAACAGACGTATAGTTTGACTGATGAATCACACTTTATCCATACCTTGTCATCGAGAGGAATCTTGATCCGAGTCTTATGGTAGTCAATGAGATCCGCAAAGTCTTTCAGTGAAGGCAATGAGTCAATACTAATGCAAACGCCACGATGTTTTCGATCACTATTTGCTATTGAATGACGAAATGCTATTCTTTTAGAATTTGTTATGTGAACGTTTTGAACGTCACTAAGTTTCCATGTTCTAATGTAATGAGGCATGTTCCGAAAGCTATGTTTCAAACTTAGGTTTAATGTTTGCCTAAAGTTTGTTATTTTATTAGCTCAACATATCGGAATGATGTTGAGTACAAATTCTTCACATATTCATTCACATTAGGACTACCTATTTATTAGTAATCATTTCTACATATCGGAAAGATGTAGAAATTTCAATTTTAGTAAGACTACTTATGTATTAGTAAATGTTGCTACATGTCGGAAGATGCAGCAATCGCAAGATCTATTACAAGTGGAATATTATATTGTTTTTATTTAGACTTATTCTACATCACCTGTGACAGGAAGGCATCTCCTTCTCTTCGACGGTGGGGAAGACCTAGGCTGTAGTGTCCATATGGTAATGATAAATTTTTATCCAGCCAACAGCGCTTATCCTCCCAAAGTGAAAGACCTCGCTTCCTAAATGATTTTGTGCTAACTATGTGATTTTTTGAATTTATAATTGTCATATCTTCAGTTGTATCATTCTCACTATAATAGACACTCCTATAGTCATCATGTTTCAATTTTTTAACTGCTGCTCTCTGAATTCCTTTTGCACCTTTGATGCTATGATTCGTAGTGTCTAGATATTTCATTGAATACATTTTCGGTTTTAGTAGGATCATTTCCTCAAGCAACTTTCCAGCACACTCATCCTTAAAACAACCTAATCTAGCTTTGTTTGTAGTTGAGTATAGTCGGTGATGACTGTCATAGTTTGAAGAGTCAAACTTTTCACCGAAGTATAGAAGTATATCTTCCAGACGGACAGATGGTGATGTGTATAAACATAGGAAGAAACTGTCGGTATCACCTCCACAAAGCCGCGTTCTATTTATCAGTGGACACCCTTTTAGATCATTGTAATATAATTGATACATTTCCAACTTACTATAGTCAAGTACTGCTTGACCAACATATATTAATTTATTTAAAACTATTGAAGGTTTGTACATTTCCATACCAACCAGATCTTCATCAAATATTTTATGTTGAACATAGAGAGGATGATTTGACAATTTCAGTAGTTGTTTCTCATTGTTGACTAGTTTAAATTTTTTCCTTCTCCTTACATTTTCCATTGTTTTACCATATAAAGAATTATTTTTCAATTTGTAGAATGACTTTTCGAAGTCAGTGTTTGATTGAGCCCTCTTTTGAGAGTTCATATCAATGTATGTTTTTAACCAAGGCTTTTGTGTGAATTTTATGCCACTATGAATCTTCTTGATTCTCATGCCCATGGTCAAGTAAAATTTTAAAATTGAGTAGTGGACTACATAATTTTCCCTATCAAATTGATGGAGCAGAAGTTTCTTGATAGAAGAAAAATGTGTATTTGGTCTTACTTTTTCATAAAGATTTTTCATACAGTGTGAAAACATTCTCTTTTCAATCATCTGCATTTCTGGAGCTAATGGGAAATCGGCAGTGTCATCATGAATGGCTGCAGGATACTCTAAATCTAAATCAAAAATGTAGCCGATTTCACCATCATCATCTATATTTTGAACATTTTCTTCATTTAAAAAATTATCTAATTCACTTTCATTCAACCATTTGAAATTTGTGTGGGGTAGATTTCTACTGAGTTAAGAACCGTAAAGGTTATTAACATCTAAATAGGTCAAATGTCGACTTTCATGTGTATTATTTCCTAATTCTTCAATGCGTGCACGCACTCGGTGAATGTTGGTGAAAGTCATACCCCCTATAATTCCTCGTTCAAATAGATTGTACATATTTTCATCTTGTATGTAGTGTGGGGGATCATTGGAAGAGAAATTTAGTGCTGAGGTAAAGCTAAGATGTGGGAGACTGACAAAATGTACAGGGTCGACTTCATCCTCACGTTCACTCAATGTTCTAAACACTTCAAATATGTCTGCCAACAATAAAACATCTAACTTCAGATATGCCAGCATGTAATCACCAAATGTGCTACAATCAAATTCAATCCATGCCTTGTTAGCGTGTTCATATTCACTATCGGAACAGTGCTCACGAGTAAGATCATTATAGAATTCAAATTGTGGTGGTAGACAGTCTTCCGTCAACGTGTTTAAGTTTTTGAAGTATGAATATGGAAACACTCCCTTCTGATATAAAACATTATCACTTAATTGTGGAAATTCTACCCTTAATGTCTCTACATGCTCATACGTTTGCAAGCCCTTGGCTAATTCACTCAAGGATGCACTTAGAAATTGATATGAGTCTAAGAATTTTAGTTTAAAGTATACTATCTTCCCTTGGTATTCATTTACAGGGACACTGGCGGATAAAGTTATATATTTTTCAGTAGTTGCTGCTACAACATCTAATTTCCAAGATTTCATTCTTCCAATCGCTTTATAGCAAACGATGTGACTATCATAATTTTTAAAATTGTGGAAAAATATGGGGAGCTCCCGTTTGTTAAGTCTTAACCGGAGATTGCATTTCCTACATAATGTTTGCCTATATCGTCCGGTGATATGATCATGATCACGTACTTTTATGACTTCATCGCTGAATTTCGATTTACATTTGTTGCAACATTCTGCATTCTCATGGCGTGCTTTTTCATCCGCTGACAGTGACATTGGCTGCCTAGTTGTTGTACATTGGTTGTCATATAAGTCTTGGGCTACAGTTTCTAAGTGATGCAAGAAACCAATAATGCATTTTTCTCCCTCAAAGAGGTAATACTTGTTTTCAAATTTTGATTGAAGGGCATTATGCCAGACATGATAAGCTCCAATGGCCGCAGGTTTATGTATTTTATTATCAATGTAGCACTCTATATCTGCATAAATTACTAAAGGAGGACTTAGTTGATATTCCATGCTACTTGTTAGTACTTTTAGATCCGATGGCATTTTTTCTATTTGTGCTTTTCCTCGAATACAAAACTGGAAGTGTCGTTCTAGTGTTGTTTTATATGTGAATGACTGAGTACATCTTTCACAGAAGTATTTATGTCTTTTTAAAGTTCTCCTATACAATCTTGACAGCTTTGGAATTCCACAATAGTGTGCTGCTCCATTGTTTAGAATTAGCAAAATATTAACCGTTTGCCTACCAGTAAAGTTACTATTGTAACGAACACCTTTGAGTCCATTTTCATAAAAGTGAATGTTAATTTTAATATCATTATTTTTCTCAAATTTTGGAATATCTTTGATTGATACTGGTGTGGAAATGCCTTCCATATTTAGCTCAGATGTCCACTCACTATATGATTTTACTTCATTCCTTCAATAAGGTACTTCATTATAATGCAATATTGATAAAACTGCATATAGGAAGCAATCATTTGCATTTGAATTAACATTAATGACAGCTTTAGAGTTTTTTAACTTCTTTGGTAGAGGAAATGATTGTCCACCTGACAGTATTGGACTTGTTATTACATTGAACTCTATATTTTGTACATCATCTATAATCCAATTGCTACCCTTTTTTGTGAAGGCTTCAATATGATTTATTAGACTATTTAGATGATCCTGAAACCAAGCATCATAGTCATAGATATAGTTTGAGGATGATGAGGTAAAGTGTGCGAGAAAAGTTTCTTCTTCTTGAGGATTAGAACGGACATAACGAATTTGTGCAATCAGACGACCGCGCAATTGATAGCTCCTTAGTAAGTCGGACACTAAATTCCCTAACATGGAACGCATGCTTTCTAAGAATGATGTTATGTCCACAGTAGGTGTTGTTGGCGTGATATCATACACACGTGCATGGCCATTGAGTGCGCTTTCGCTGAGACAAACAGTTCCATAGTTATTATGCATATTCATCTCACTATTTGTGTTATGTACATTCATATGCTGTCGAAATCTACTTATAGAGTTATACGTTTTGCCACACCGAGAGCAGTATTGCATAAATTTTTGTATGTTAGTTGAAGCGCTGGTTGTTGGCTTAGAAGTAGATCTATTTTGATTATTTGAATTTGACTCTGTTATACTATCATTCGGTTTATTATTGCATACAAGTTTATGCCTCTTAAAATTATCCATCCTATTCGTCTTATATGGAC
Source organism: Prostheceraeus crozeri (assembly GCA_907163375.1). Taxonomy (NCBI): domain Eukaryota; kingdom Metazoa; phylum Platyhelminthes; order Polycladida; family Euryleptidae; genus Prostheceraeus; species Prostheceraeus crozeri. The sequence continues at coordinate 140,123 of CAJQUW010014161.1, read as the reverse complement.
ACTTGCTACATTGATACGTTTTTCCTAACTTACAAAATTTTTCATGTCGTTGCAAATTGCCTATGAGAGTGAACACTTTTCCACACTTGGTACAGGCAACCATGATTATTGATGAGGATTGAAATTAGCAAGCCCTTATATACATCTACCATCTAATGACGTCAGCGTCGTCACCAGCCAATACCATATGTTCCGATCTGATGCAAAGAGAAAACATAACATGTTTGATAATTTCTTTTTCCTAAATGAAGAAAGATAAAAGTTAAAGTTAAATTTTGAAACACTTTACAATTCCGCTGTGATTCAGCTTCAAATGATTGCATCCTTTTACGCAGACGCTGTAATCGTTCATGTGAGTCAGTCTCACTTTTCTTATTGCATTGTTCATGCACTCAATGTGAATTAAAGTCTCCTTTTCATGAACACGGCTGTTTGAAACCTGGGAGGCCAACAGGAGATTGGATTGTGTTAGGTTCCTCACAGATTCAATTAAGCCTCTATTCTCCTCCTTCATTTTCTTCTCCCGCTCCTCTGCCTGCTGTAGGCGCTCCTGGCAGAGACGCAACTTGGTCTGCATATCCTCTTCTGTCGAGGTTGCGTCCAAGTCGACGTTATAATCCCACACTGGGAGAGGAGCCGTCACATCCGACGTTGGTAGAGCTGCAACTGGGGGAGGTGTTGTGGGAAGTAGTACCGGGGAGGAAGGAGCTGCACCTGGCGTCGGTAATGGGTTCGGAGGAGATACCGGCAAGTGAAGACGTGCAGGGGATGATGGAGCCAAGCAGATCATTGGGGACGGCGGCAGGCGGACACTCCAGCTCGGGGATGCCCGGATGTTGCTGAAGGAGACCTCCTGTGATGCATGCATCACGGAGTCCTGTAAACGAAAAGAAACAATTGTTTATGAACTATTTGCAATTGTTAACATTTATCAAAATTAAAATTAACACTATGTAAATTCAATTACATGAATTAAAATTAACTTGTTGACATTTATTGACTCCAAATGTGAATTTCACATACCTTCAGCTCGATTGTCCCTCGATTGGATCCACCTTCATCCTCCGAAAGAACCATCGAATCATTCTAGAAGATAAATTGATCTATTGCAGATTAATAAATTTTTACTCAAGTGGGTTTCTAAATTACAATGGAAAAGTTCTCTGCTGATGCAGTCATCTAAGCATTAAACTTACATTTGCAACTGCATTATCGTCATCGGATGAGGATGTTGGAGACGACGTGGTGGAGACGTCGTCAACAGATGACGAGGAATCGCCCGATGATTCATGGATGGAGTAGGGCTTCTCCTCGTTATCCTCTATAGATGTGGTGGTCGCCGGCGTAGACAGAAAGCTCCGCTGATGTCTTTTAAGGGACAAAGATCGTACAGCCTGCAGAGAAAATGTGATAATGTTTTTATAACTAAATAGATGTTAATGAGAATTAATATAGACATAGACTATATACATGTAAAGTCTTTTTTCCAGGTATTGTTGTCTGATATCGAATCGTAGACCATGAAAATCACACTTACGGGACTTGAGATGGTTTCCTTTTCCGGCGAATTCAACCGAGGTATTGCAGGATACCTTTGGACACTTGGAAACAGCTGAAAATAGAAATTCATGTTCAATTTCACATTAAGAAGTAATAAGCAAATAAATGTCTTACCTTTCGCAAGTTTTCCACCGCATTATTGTCTTCGAAACTGACTTTCAGCGGTCGGGGCACCTCACACTGAAATATTTATGAAATATTGATCTAATTTATGCACACGATTACTAACCTGAGTAAATAGAATCTCACATCTTGAACGACCAGTTTCTTCTGCACCAACACCTTGGCTTTCTTCGGTGGGGGCATCATCATGTCCTGAAATGCGTTAACAACAAATTTATTTTAATCTAAAGGAAGCAGTACTTTTTGTCAACTGTGAGTCAGTTGTCCGTTCAAGTTAGCATTTAGAATTGACTGCACTTACCTCAAAATCACTCAAAGTCTCATCAATAAATTCTCGAGACTTGGGGACTTTCTTAGGTGCTCGGGACTTGGGGGCTTTCTTTGCCTCAGGCTCGTCCACCTGTGAGAGCACTCCTTCAGTCGGCCTTTCCTTGTTAAAAAGCCTCTCCAATTTCTTTTTCTCCGCCTTGGAGGTAAGGTTGATGCCTTTCCGGCCATTCTGTTGGGCACAGGGAGTATGTTTGGCAATGAAGGCCTTTGCTGAGTCGCTGTTTACCTTGTCGTTGCTCCTCTCGTATGTCTTGCAGGTTAAAAAATAGAGGTACGTGAAATCCTGTTTGAATGTGCAGTCTTTGTGACCACTCTTGTTGGCATGTCGAACAGGTAGTCGGCATGTTTCACAATAATGGAAGATCAACCGTTGTCGCGCAATACTTTCATGTCGGACCATTTCTAAACAGGAAAAAAATTGATTATAATTTTATCTCTTGGTAAACGAGAACGCATTTATATACCATCAACAAAGCTCTATTAAGTGCTACTTTTATATTGGAGAAATCTGAGAAAGAAATAAAATTTGAAGTTGAAATTGAAACCGAAAGTCGAAACTTAGATATTTATTCGAAAAGGGTTAGCTCATAAGAAGAGTTGAAATTTGGAAACAGCTGATTTACTATTATTTAATTTCGAAATTAATATAATAGAATGAAAGTGAAATTTCGAAAATTTCAACCAATCCTCAATTTGTTTAATTAAGCAAGCTTGAATTTCATACATCTGTTAGCAGGTGACGGACTGAATATTTATAATGGATGAAGGCTTTATTTAGGTATCTTTTTATTTATTTACAAACTGTGAAAATCTTGTTGATTCAAATACACTTACATTTAAACTGATATATTCATGTCTCTCGCTCAATGACTTAATATAGGATGAAAAATTAAAAAAAAACATGGTTAATAATATAACATAAAGGGTTCCTATCCTAAAACCGAAGCATCTATATTTAAAGCTATGTGGTTATAAAAACTTAATAATGTTCCTACTCCCGAATATCCTATAAAGTAGCACAACATGACAATGAAACTCACTTGAGAATTGTAATAAGAACCGGAGAACGGAGGAACGAAGAACGACGTCTGCTATGGACACTGAATTATTTGAAAATGAGTGAAAATTCGTTGTGTGCAACTTCTTTATATATGAAATTGACAAAGCAACTAAGAACAAAGACCTTATGACATCACATCCTGGAATTGGTACGGTCAAACAAAATTGATAACTCAAACAAGAAATGGAACAGCTGGTTTATTTTTAACCTTAGAAATGGAAGTGCCATCATATGTGTTGAAAGATTTCTACATGTAAACAGTAGAGTGAATTCAAAGTAATATGAAATAATGGACTGATATATTATTTGATATACATGTTATTATTAATAGTCATATAATGATTCATATTTGAAGATATAAAACGTGGTTTGAATAAATTTCAAAATTCAAATTTCGCGCCAAAATTCGAATAATCAAATTTAAAGACTTTTCGAAAATTTGAATTTCGCGCCAAAATTCAAGTAATCAAATTAAAATACTAGGTTAGGGTTAAGGGTTAGGGTTAGGTTTAGGGTTAGGGTTAGGTTAAGGGTTAGGGTTAGGTTTAGGGTTAGGGTTAGGTTTAGGGTTAGGTTTAGGGTTAGGTTTAGGGTTAGGTTTAGGGTTAGGTTTAGGGTTAGGGTTAGTTTTAGGGTTAGGGAAGCAAGATGAGTATCTATGGCACCCGGAACCCATGGGTAAATAAATTTTCGAGTGCGCGAAGCGCACGAGAAAATTTATTTACCCTATAATCCGAAAAATTTCGAGGGCGCGAAGCACCCTCGAAATTTTTCGGCCCCCCCGCCATGTATGAAGTGTATGAAGGTCAAAGGTCAAGGTCAGGTCTAAGGTCAAGGTCAAGTGGAGAGGTTTGTATATTATGGTCATTTTTAGTTGTAAAACTTTAACTTTGAAAATTTGTAAACTTAGTCATTTTTGTAAAAAAACTTGGAATTTTTCAAGTTGCACACAGATGCATACAACTAGGATTTTTTCATCAAATGGGTACATACAATATATCATTCGAATGCTCTTTTCATGCTGATTCTAATGGTGTATTGTATGTTACATGTATGACATATAACTAGAGAGCTACATGTCTTTAAAGAATGTGCTAAAAACTTAGTGAATTTAAAAATCTAACATTTGTCTGCTTGCATACAGTTGCATACAACTAGGATTTTCCCATCGAATAGGTACATACCTTATATCATTCGAAAGGTCTTTTCATTCTCATTCTTATGATGTCGTGTATGACACATGTATGATATCATTCTGGACTGCTACAAGCATTTTAAAATTAACAACATAACTGTTTCTTTAAAAGTTATATGTTCCTATTTATTTCAAGTTGAAGTCTTCATATTTGATTTTTTTTGTTTCAATTCAGTTATTGAACATCATTAATTGTAGATAGTTATTCCCCTTTCCCATTCAGACCTTAATTGAAGACCGATTTGTGAAATGATAAAACAAGTCTGTTCATATATACAAATGAATATTAAATGAAGAGATTAAGAAAAAACACACTAAATGTCATCAAGGTAAGGAAAGGGTACAAGTTTTTTCAAGTCCACTTGCACATGGATCCTGGTCTTTTTGGGCGCACAGGGACAGCGACGTGGTGTGTCAAGGTCTATGACTGAAAATTCGAGAGCGGTTGTGAGGTTCCGCTCGTTCGGCTCCATTCGCATGAAGACCCGTTTCGTGTGGTACTTTCTCGGGGCGTTCTTGACTTTGACCGTGACCCTTTCATAGAGTGGCGTTCGCATGGACTTCTTATTCATGTGACGCATCGTCTCGATTGATACGTCACTATCTTCATCACTCGAGTAGTCGGGCGATGCAGGGGCTTGGGTGAACACCACCGGCTCGTTTGGTGTTGTCGATCGCTCCATCGGAGATTGGGGAGGTGTATTGGTACGTTCCACTGGCGAAGTGGTACGATCAGCAGTACCGTTCTCAACTGCGGCTTTCTGTTTGCGATCCATTATGACTTGTAGATTTAAAATAATTGTAACTTGTAAACGTGAGGATTAGAACCTTTGATAGGAATTGGTACAAACCTCGGACTTATATACTTTTTAAACAAAGGAAATCCTAACAGCCAATCAGAGAGGTACCGAACTTCCCTAAAGAATATATAACTATATAAAGGATGTCATTGTTCCAAACTGTTAAGTACTTATCCTCAACGTTCCATAACAAGAAGCATGTCCTCAAAACCACTATTTTATTTTCAAAATGACAGCCAAGTCATTATGGGAGGTCAGTTGGATATGACCGTGCATCTCTCTTGCGGCTGCAAAGTGGCCCTATGGAAAACCTTGACTGTGTCAGCACTTCAAAGGCGGAGTGGACTACCGGTGAAGTGTCCGGTACACGAGTGTGACCATGACTTTAGTAACAATCAGACATTTCATGAATGGTGTGATGACTTCCTGAAGATCATGGAGTCGCCTGAGGGACGTGATCTGTACCCGTCATTTATTTTTCACGCTTAAATTAAACTTACATTGTAAATCTCTTGTCTTTTCATTTTAAACATAGTTCTGGAATTGGTTTTCTTATTGGGGAGCAACTAAATCATAGCTGCACAGTAAAGTTTCACATCTAAATAGTGCTACATTTAAAATAATTGTCACAATAGTCGCAATTGAGCAAACCCATTCAAAATCAAACAACGGACGTCTATCGGTACATACCCAAGTGCTCAGAACCAAACCACACAAGTTCGATCACAGACGTTCCGAAACACAGTGTACTCAACCGAGTGTACCAAACACATGTACCTATCCAGTAAAACAGATCTCATACTTGTTCCTATTCATAACACTGAATTATACATGTACCTATCCATGTTCCTATTGATAACACTGAATTATACATGTACCTATCCATGTACCTATCCCTCGCAAGTAGGGCACAGTTTTCACTACTGTCATCCACTGTCACATCGATATCCCATTCAGTTTCAACAGGAAGTGTGTCGCTATTTATTGATGAGATCGAAAATATTGATGTCAAATGGTCATTAATAGCATTAGCACCGGTCTCAATCGATGAGTAACGAGATAGAATAGACATCAAAGGATGTGCTGATGTGTCAATACCTCGAACAGTTTTAACCATTTTCCATAAGTCATTTGCTTTTTGCTTTTTCATCCATATCATTTTAGCTTTGAATATCTCTTTCTTGACTTTGACTTTCAAATGATTATATAAATTGAAGTTTTTCTGTCGGTAAGCCTCCCATCGTTTATTAATGAGATCCTTCACAATATTAGTTATCCAAGGCTTATCATTGGGCGTACAATGAACATGAGATACAGGAATGCATGCATCAATGGCGGAGTTCAACAAAGAGTGGAACATATAACATTTTTTATCCAAGGAAATATTGTCACTTTCAATAAAGTTCCAGTCGATCGAAGCCACCCACGAAACAAAATCATGAACATACGATGCCCGTAAATCGTAGACCTTTTTGACGATGCAAGCATTATTTGCTGGTTCTACAGGTGCTGTGGCAAGGAGGGAAGCATGTGGAGTCTTTGATTTATCGACGGGATCACATAAAGTAATGCGGTACTTATCACTCAACGATTCGGGTATTAGTATGTAGTCCAACTCCGAATTACCGTAAGTGGGACGGTTGCTGATATTCACCAAATCAAACGAATTACAGACGTCATGAATTTTAAATCTATTTAAATCACCACAAATTATTAGTGAATAGTCAGGATGAGCTTGTAGAACATCGTCCAGATGCAAAACGATGTATTCATTTATGACAATACGAGTGCTGATGACGGGTGGGAGATACATTGCGAATAGAATAATGCGAAGAGTGGTAAAACATATAGTCAGACATTCAAAGTCAGGATGGTAAGCACTTGGGAAGCAATATGAAGGAAATACGCATTTAGTCCAGATAGCCACTCCTCCGCCAACTCTGTTACTGCGATCAGCGCGAAAACACGAGTAGCCTTCAATGGCTACGATGCTATTATCGTGCAAGTCATTCAGCCAAGATTCCGATGCAACAAATATATCTATATCTTTTAATAAGAGCAATGTGCGAATTTCATCTAGCTTCGGAAGGACAGAGCGACAGTTAGCTGACAGAATTGATGGTAGATAGCGTTTCGTCTGATTTGCTTGAGCTGCATTTAACGATTCTTTAATCGGATTTAAAAGCCGTCTTGAAAATACTGCACTTGATTCGCCCTCCCCGACCCAACATTCGCAGGGTCCGGTTGTTTAGACTTAATTCGAGAAACTCGAAATTGGTGCTGCTGGAGTCGAGTACGATCCATGTTGATAAAAACGTTGTGATATGGTGACCCATGACCACGTAACCCTTTTGATTTCTGCAAAAGCTCTCTTCTGGTTGTTTCGCCACAAGTAATTCTGACTAACCGGGGCTTCTCCGCATTCATTTTTCCAATACGGCGAACATCGGTGATTTTTGGACTATCAACTTTCAGGTACTGACAGATACTCTGCACGTGTGCGTTGTCTTTGTCATTGTTAGCAGATACACTGCCTTCATTGGGTTCTGGAACCCCGACAATAATTAGATTTTTCCTCCTCCTTTGTCTTTGCTCTATTTCTTCCAACATCCCACTTTCCCAAACCAAGGCTGCTACATTTTGTGTAAAGTCTTTAAAACTTGCCTTAAGTTGGTTTACATCATGTAAGTTCGAATCGACTCGTTGCTCAAGAATGTTAACTTTGCTTTTCAAAAGATCAATTGATTCCCTAAGTGCAGCAAATTCTGACTTGACAGAACTTATTATCTCTTTCTTTGTTGATTCCAAAAGTTCTTTTAGATCAGCCATTGTGACACCAGCAGTGCTTGAGGAATTCGACCTTGTAGTTCGCTTTGGTGTTGACATGGCAGCAATATGGAAACGTGCAGTCGATGACGAAATATCACGTGACAGAAAATCGATATTTCAATGAGCGACCGATAGGGCGGTTTTATACGCAGCACTGATAACAGCTGACTTGCTCGCCGACAATACCGGACGTTCAACACCACGACATACACGTCAGACACGCACTTCTATGGAAACACTGCGACGGATGGAATTTCACAATGCACAGATATCTAAATTTAGATTTCGCGAAGACACTGTCGGCGCTGAATGTGAGAGTGATGAACACTATTCCACGGTAATTTCACTATTGAGACAAATCGTAGACTTTCGAAGCAACCACCAAATTAGCATAAACTTTGAAATCACCACCGAAAAGATGAAGCCAAGGCAATTACGTCGATGTAAAAAACACCAGAGATAGAGGTCCCCAAATTCCTCCAAATTGACAAAATGTCCAACCGCAGACCAGAGACAGAACGCACGACCACCTCGCTTGACAGTTGTTTAAGGAATGCTTCAGCTTCCAGAATTCGCTGATGGATCTATCATGTATTCTTCACCATCCTTTCCGCGAAGATCCGAAGTCCCAACTGCAGGTGACGTCATACACCGTTTTGTAGATCTAATCGATACATCGTCGTCATACGCTGAGCTATCACTGCTGCTTTGGCTGCTATGATGCAGGCCCATTGCAGACATCTCGCACAAAGTGTTTGTTCTCGCATGCTTTCATCTCAATCTTCTTGTTGAATGGTTGCTCTTCAGCAGATCTATTGCACTGCATCTGGCCGTATTCTGACGCCGTTGTCTTTCCATCACTGATTTGACTCGAATCTTGTCCAAAAGATTGTTTTTCAATACTCGGGTCATGAAAAATTAGTAGAAATCTCATTGGCTGTCATGATTACACAAGCCCCTCGCTACCGCCGACATGCACCGCAGACACTGCGATCGACGAGGGGATTCAACGTGAAAGTATCATCTTTGTCAAGCAATGGAATATGCTGGTACCATAATATCTTTGCTGGATTTTCAAATTGGATTTTGAAAAAAGATGCACTGCATGAAGAAAATGCACACAGTGTCCATTCAATCAGTCATGCATAAATGTAGTCTAGAAAAGAGAGCATGATCACACCTGATCTCAATAGTGCAAATATAGGCCTACTAGGCTACGATGCATGCTTTTAGGGCCGTCACGTCAAAGAAATGTTCTATATAATGATCCAAGTAGAGTAAATGAAGCAATCAATATACGTTGTTGCACTCAATCACTTTGAAGCCTTTCCTTACATTTTATGTCATCATCATAAATATTATCGACTGGGGTCCATCCTGGACCCCATGAAAGTTGTGACTTTTTGATATTGTCAATTCTAAGTGATAAACACGTAGCTACTTTGTAAGGATTATGAGCAATTAGGATTAGGCTACTATGTGTTGGCAATATTAAGTCACAGACTGTCGGAAGCTAGTATGAAAGCGCTAGATATTTGCAATTGCTTCGAAAACAGTTGGGGTCCAGCGTGGACCCCAGCGGTATCGGAAAGAGGAACTCAAGATATGAAAGTACTAGCGCTATGAAATAATATACCAATCGAAATATTGTTGGTAGGCCTACTTGTTTGCATTTTCAAGGTTCGTGACTATCGGGGTGCAAATTGCATCCCTGGAACTTTACTGCTGTGGCTAAAATACTAGGTTCCTATCTCTTAGCTTATGATACTATAATAAGCTTAATGCTATAAGCTCATGCAATATATCAGCTGTCAAGAAAAACGGTATCCACAGTGGTAGGCCCCATTTGTGATCAACTTTGCACCACTGCCGAAACAGATAATTCACTAATTGTAATTTTGCCAAAAATAGTGACTCAAGAAACTACAATTCATAGCTCTTGGCGGTTCCTATAGTTTCTATAATCACCAGGAGTTCTCATTTAATTAACTTTGAAATTGCCTGATTAGATACGCGTGGTCTCCTTGTGTCCGTTCATAAACTAGCTAGAATAATTCAGATGCTGAGGCTGCAATTTCGCCGCTAATGCCAGCAGATAGCCATTCCTTCATGTGGGCAAATGATGTTCAAGAAGTTTGAATGCGCCTCCGCAGCTGCGATTAGACATATGCCTAACCGTTGAATAAGAGAACTTCAACGGGTAGGCATATGTCAAATCGCAGGTGCGGAGCGCATTCAAACTGTATTTGACCAACCGAAGGTTTCTCACTGGGTAGGCCTATTCTCTTTTGGAGCAGATACGATTGTTATCGACAAGTTCAGGAGCTTTAAATCTTTACTCGATTCACTTAATCGCCTGAGGTGAGCTTGAAACCCAGAGTGAGCTTAGAATTGCCCATCCGACGCGTGCGGCAAACAAGCTAACCATGATGTTCATCAAATCCGATAGATAATTTTTGCACAGAGGCATGTCATTCAAAAATCGCTCAACGAGATCGGGTTCATCATGGACTTATTAAAAGTCTATTGATCGGGTATCGATCTGAGTGAGATATAGTGTTCCTACAGACTTACCTTGCTTGTCATTATATGGCGCTTTTAGATTTCAAATTGATATCAAATCCATGCGCTGTGAATTCTTCAAAATGTCACCAATATTGCTGTCAAAAATATGGTTGTTTTCATTTCCATGCATCTGATACAGGTCTGATAGATAAAAAAAGTATCGCTTTTTTAATTATGTACTTCATTCAAGGAAACTGCATGCTTTTTGTCTTATCCAAACCGCTGTGCCTCTATCTTCACTTGTTGTTCTCTAGTTTACTCAAGAGATGGAATTCACAGTTCAGAAATTCTGTTTCTCGTATATTTATGGTTTTAAATTGAATTCTGTGATCATGCTTTACATCATTCAGGTAGACTCTCATTTTTTACAAGTTAGAAACATCCTGTTTTGATATTTTTATGTTGAGGAAAACGCATAGATATTGCTACATCAGCATTCTCGATGATAAACTTCACAACTGTATAAACATTTTAGACTACTATTTTTATGCCAGACAACGTTCCATAAACTGGCAATGAAATGGTTCCGTGAGAATGGGATTGAGCTTCTGGACTGGCAGGGCAACAGTCCAGATCTCAATCATATTGAAAATTTGCAGAACTCAGTGAGAATTAATAGAAAGTGTGCAGCTATTGATGCATTAATTGAAACGTGAAATTGTGCATGCATGGTGCATCCTGGCAACCAAAGAACTAAAAGCTAAAAGCTTGTAGAATGCATGCCTAAACGTTTGAAAGACGTGTTACCCAGTAAGGGTGATCCTATCCGCTTGATGATCAGTGTTCTCTAGTTTTCCATAAACTTTCACCTGATGTTTATTAGTGTGGATGTATCCTTTCATGTGTACCTCTGCATGTCAAAATATGCCGTACAGCAGTGCTGTACGTTGACGCCGTCAATGTGCGCCATCAATTTAAGAAATTGACGCTGATGGCGTCAATTTGCCTCTGAAAAACAGCGTCAGTGTCAATTTTACAATACAGTGGGTAAATTTGTCATTGCTAAGATTTAGTCGCTCGAGTTTTCTGTAGACTTGAAAGAAGTTTGAAAGTTTTCTGTATACTGCATGCTGACGACGAGAAGAGGCGGCACAATGGATTTATGACATTTTATTTGATCGGTTGTCGGAAAGGAAATGACTACGTGTGCGTGTGCTTATGACGTAGGGGAGGTGGCACTATCAGTTCATCGGAGCAGGGACGACCATACAATAATAAACGCAATGATCTCGAATTACTTAAGGGCATCGATGACTCAATCAACCAAGTCGCTTCTGTGTTGCATTCCCTTGATCTCATTGGCTTATTTAAATTCCACAAGATGTCCAAATTTGTCGTGAATCAGACTCTAAAGCGATGCGTTGCGAAGTATCAACGTTTACGTGATGCCTGTGCACCCATCTTTCCTGAGGATATGGAGAAAAGGATAATCAACTTATCCTCCCTTACGCTTTCGACTACACAGAAGCAAGCACTTTGCTTGGGGTTGAACTTTTGTGTTCCACCCAGACGGACTGAGCAGATTCGTATCAATGCCGAGTTTGAGAGTCTTTTCCAGCAACTTCAAGATGTGTGTCATTCTACTTCGGAAGATCTATCTGTGTTCAAGGCAAAACTAGTTTCTTTAGCATCGACGTATGGTAGTGCAAGGCAGGGCTGTGGAGCCGGAGCCGAGCCGGAGCCTTAAGGAGCCGATGGTTTTGGTCGGAGCCGATTTATCACAAAGGCTCCGGCTCCGGCTCCGATAGTTTGAGCTTTGATATAAATCTAGAATTTTGAAGGTTATTAATTGGCATCATAAAAAAATTAAATCATTTGAAATCTAAAGATATGTCTTTTAAGTATACCAATGATCTGTCCTCCACGATATCTTTCTTTGCAGTTGCCGCCTTCTTTTGTATTATATTTATTATATATTTACACACGTGTAATATTTTTTTATTGCATATGTTTCGTAAGACTAATTTCCATATTGACAACGTATTCTCCAAAATCCATTAATTTGAAGACTTGTTATATGCATGCTAACTAGATAGATTCCTAGAGATAAGTCGCCAGTCATTTATGTACACATTTCCAGTTCAGTCAGCAAAGATAATATAGCTACATTTCTTGCGCAATGTCTTAAATCTAATACGGTTACTATGTAGGCTATCATCTATCGGTATGGCTACTGGCAGAAGCTACTGGCATCTGTGACAATGCCAATTTCCTTAGATTGTATTATAGGTTCTTGTGCAGTCCCCCACCTACATTTTTCAAGACAATCGATTATTCAATTTGATCAATTTTGATTGGAGGGAACTCTTCACACTCACACGAATGACCTGACTACAAGTCCGCACATGGCTATAGCAATAAGCGACCCAGCCACTTCTAGTAGCGCCCTATTATTTTAAAGGTATCTCATTCACAATGAATTTCCTTTAACTTCAAAATTCAAAGGGTATATTTCAATGCGAAAAACCCGAAGGCAAATTACAATGTTGACTTGCTGAAGAAGTTTGCGACCATGACATCGCAATTACCCACGTAGATTTTTACAACAGCACGGAATGCTTCACTCAAACCGGTGATGCTGAAACGGACATCCAATGGTGCTGCATCTTTTGACCAGAGAAAAAAATGGGGGGAAGGACTGCACAAAAGCCGTATCGTGTAATAATATTTCCCCAAATGTCATAGACCTGTGGATTTTAGGAATTTTCATTATTATTTTTTCCGTCTGTCAACACTTTATGCTGATATCATGCTGACTTATATGTAAACAATAAAAAAAGACTGAGACGCTCTCAATAAAGGCGCCTTTTGACCTCCCTTTTCTATTGTCTGTGACATTAAACCGCACGCGCATTCGAAAGCTAGCAAAGTAGATGGGATTTCTGCTCGGTGCTCGCAGTCAAATTTTTATTATGCATAGCACCCTGCAACATATTGTGTGATACTCTGAGTTCAGTTTCATCAGCCTAACCATCATCAGAGGAATAGTGGTAATGTATTCAACGTAGCAAAGTGCGTCAAGGTAACAAAATTAAAAAAAAAACAAAAACAAAACAAGCTAATGACTAGTTAATTTTCAATAGGTACAAAATATGATTTAAAAGAAAATTTTTATATCCTAAAATTTCTAAAAATTTTAAAAAATGCTTACTAGAAGGACAAACAACGCTTCTCCTCTCCTCATATGTAATGAATTGGCGAGTAAGTTATAGGTATTAAGGGTATTATTATAGGTATAAGTTATTGGTAAGTAAGTTTTATGTGTTATACATAAATTGAATATAATAATATACATGAATCATTGATGAATTATTTAGTGCAACTTTACGCCATAATGAAAAATACGCAATTAATATAATGTAAGTTAGGCCTTAACTTATTAAGTATGCTGCATAGAATTACAAAACTTGTCCTAAATTAGATATTTTTAATTTTTTAAGTATAATTTTCAATTGTACATTTCTAGCCTACACTGCAATGAGGCTATCTAAATTACAATTTCTACAGATGATGAGTCGTGGGCTACCCACCGATCATATTATTCATGGACCAACAGACTATTGAATAAAGGCAATAACAAATAACAATAACAACCTAAGCTAGCCTATATACACTTTAATATTCAATAAAGCAATTGATATCTTTATTGATACGGTATATTTGGCTATATAGCCGATACCCTATCCATGTTCGAGTAGATACAAGCCCTATGAGCTATTTAGAGGCATACGCTATCCAGTTTCATATTCAAGCTTTGTTAAAAAGCTTATACTACTATTCGGCCCCTGTGACGGCTAATTAGGTATATCATCATCACGCACTCATGTGGTCTTATTTAATGTAGCCTCGTAGTAGACTGGTTGCAGGCTAGGCCAATTTATATTTAGCCAGTGCGGGAGATCTTTATCTAATTTAACCAATCCTGGCTATAACTTTATTTTATCTTTCAGAGATAGTCAATTCATGCAAAAATATATGACAAGTATGTTATTTGTCATTATATTAGGCTATTATCATTTTTATTATTAACTTAAGTCGTTGCTTGTTAATGAAAACTAATTTGATGATTGTAGCAAGCCTCTAAAGGCCACACCGTTATCCAAAAAACCCGTTCAACGGATCCAGGATAACCAGCATAGGTAGAACCTGAATTTGAAGTCGGAGCCGGAGCCTTTCACATCAGTGTCGTGGAGCCGGAGCCGGAGCCGATGAGATAACGCATCGGCTCCACAGCCCTGGTGCAAGGATTGAGAGGAGTTGTCTTCTACCGTGTCACATCGACGAGTTGATCAACCTTAAGAAGAATCCCAACATCGTTATCTTGAAACCGGATAAAGGATCTGGTGTAGTGATAATGGATAAACATGACTATGTTGATAAAGTGAACTCAATTCTATCTGATCAGACGAAGTTCCAAGTTGATCAATGCCAGAAAGACCAGTCAGCTAATATAGCCAAGAGTATTTCTGACACATTACTCAAGCTCAAGAGAAAGCAGGTGATTTCGGAATACACTTACAAGGAACTGACGACTTCATCCAATGGTATCCCACGCCTCTACGGTCTTCCCAAGACGCATAAGTCTAATGTGCCTGTTCGTCCTATCTTATCGATGACAAAGACTGTTTATGAGAACGTCTCAAAATGGTTGGTATCTTTACTCAAACCTGTTGAGAGGTGTTTCTCGAACTTCTGTGTTAAGGATTCGTTCACTTGCCAGCATAGCAAAAGCATTCGTGGCATTGATTCATCTGCCACGTCTATGATGTCTTTTGACGTTAGTGCCCTTTTCACTAATGTTCCCGTGAGTGAGACTATCCGGCTCATTGTTGACACGGTAAGAAAGTGTCCTAACCTTTGTGGAATCCCTGCCGACATTCTGAGTGAGCTTCTTTACAAGTGTTCTAGCAATGTGCAATTTTTATTTGACGGTCAGTTTTACCGTCAAGTAGATGGTGTAGCCATGGGCAGTGCTCTCGGCCCTCTCTTTGCCAACATTTTCATGGGAAACCTTGAGAGTAGTTTGTCTAGTCATATTGATTCCTTGTGTCATGTGTATTATCGTTATGTTGACGACACGTTCGCTCTTGTGAAGAGCAGGGAGGCAGGAGAATCTTTACTTGACATTTTCAATAGCTTTCATCCTCATATAAATTTTACTTATGAATGTGAAAAGCAGGGCAGACTACCGTTTCTTGATGTTTCTATACAACGCATGCCTGACGGGAAACTGTGTACCACAGTGCACCGTAAACCAACTTTTTCAGGTGTTTACATGAGTTTTCACAGTTTCGTGCCCATTGCCTATAAAAGAGGCCTTGTCCGTTCTCTATTTATTCGTGCGCTTCGTATTTGTTCTGATGAAATGTTAGACCAAGAATTCAATACCATTCGTGCTATTTTGAAGTCTAATGCTTATCCTGAGCACTTCATCGATCAATATAAAGTCACTGAGATCAATAATGTTTCTGTTGCCACCACTGAAAGAAAGGCTGTTTATGTCAACTTGCCTTTCTATGGTGACAAATAGTAGTAAGGAAGTGACAAACACCAGATAGCGCAAGATGGCCGCCATCGCTGACGTCCCCCCCCTCCCCCTCCCCTCCCCCCTCTGGAACGACAGAGGTTGTGGTCTGTCGTGGTGTGCCGGCCAGGTGGGTCCACGTTCACAACATGTTCGCTGACTCCCCCCCTCCCCCTCCCCCTCCCCTCCCCCCTCTGGAACGACAGAGGTTGTGGTCTGTCGTGGTGTGCCGGCCAGGTGGGTCCACGTTCACAACATGTTCGCTGACTCCCCCCTCCCCCCCCTCGAAAACGACAGAGTGTGAGACTCGGATGTGTTGGTCTCGTATGGGTTGACGTGGCCGACCGCCTAAGTTGACGTGGGCGACCGTCTAGGTTGACGTGGGCGACCGTCACCAGAACATTTTTCATCAAATTTTGAAATTTCACTGACGTCCCCCCCCCTCTGGACAGCTTGCTTCGATTTTGGCTTCCAGTGGACGGATTTTGTCGTGCGATAGCTCGTTTGAAAGCTAAGAGTGAGACAAATTCAGTGAAAGAATCGGCTTGTCCTTATCTGTCTTCGTTTAGATGTGAGACGCCATTTAAGATTTTGGGACATTGGCGAAAAACGACAGAGTTAGAATTTGGGACGTTTTGGGCTGTAGCTTCAAAACGAAGCATCGGATTGGAAAACGGATTTCAGATTTGGAATCAGCGTGAAATTCTCTATCTGTATGGTGAGTTTCAAGGCAATCGGCGAGAAAAAATTTTCAACATTTTTCGAAAAAACGACAGAGTTAGAATTTTTGCGATGTCTGCCTACTGTAGAGCCAAAACGAAGCATCGGATGGGAAAACGGAGGCCAGATTCGGATTCAGCGTCAAATTCTACATGGAAATGGTGTATTTCCAGCTCAATCGGAGAGAAAAAATTTTCGCTGACGTCCCCCCTCTGGACAGCTCGCTTCGATTTTGGCTTCCAGTGGACGGATTTTGTCGTGCCATAGCTCGTTTGAAAGCTAAGAGTGAGACAAATTCACTGAAAGAATCGGCTTGTCCCTATCTGTCTTCGTTTAGATGTGAGACGCCATTTAAGATTTTGGGAGATTGGCGAAAAACGACAGAGTTAGAATTTGGGACGTTTTGGGCTGTAGCTTCAAAACGAAGCATCGGATTGGAAAACGGATTTCAGATTTGGAATCAGCGTGAAATTCTTTATCTGTATGGTGAGTTTTAAGTCAATCGGCGAGAAAAAATTTTCAACATTTTTCGAAAAAACGACAGAGTTAGAATTTTTGCGATGGCTGCTTACCGTAGAGCCAAAACGAAGCATCGGATTGGAAAACGGAGGCCAGATTCGGATTCAGCGTGAAATTCCGCATCGGTATGGTGAGTTTCAAGTCAATCGGAGAGAAAAATTTTCACTGACGTCCCCCCCCTCTGGACAGCTTGCTTCGATTTTGGCTTCCAGTGGACGGATTTTGTCGTGCGATAGCTCGTTTGAAAGCTAAGAGTGAGACAAATTCAGTGAAACAATCGGCTTGTTCCTATCTGTCTTCGTTCAAAAGTTAGAGCGGTTACAAGATTTTAGGTCGGAGCTCGCTCACCTGAAAAAATCCTAAGTGTCAGAGTGACTTTGTATGGGTAAAATTTTGAAAATTTTCCAAAGTGTGGAATTTCGACCTGGGACCGTCACCAGAACATTTTTCATCAAATTTTGAAATTTCACTGACGTCCCCCCCCTCTGGACAGCTTGCTTCGATTTTGGCTTCCAGTGGACGGATTTTGTCGTGCGATAGCTCGTTTGAAAGCTAAGAGTGAGACAAATTCAGTGAAAGAATCGGCTTGTCCCTATCTGTCTTCGTTTAGATGTGAGACGCCATTTAAGATTTTGGGACATTGGCGAAAAACGACAGAGTTAGAATTTGGGACGTTTTGGGCTGTAGCTTCAAAACGAAGCATCGGATTGGAAAACGGATTTCAGATTTGGAATCAGCGTGAAATTCTCTATCTGTATGGTGAGTTTCAAGGCAATCGGCGAGAAAAAAATTTTCAACATTTTTCGAAAAAACGACAGAGTTAGAATTTTTTGCGATGGCTGCCTACTGTAGAGCCAAAACGAAGCATCGGATGGGAAAACGGAGCCCAGATTCGGATTCAGCGTCAAATTCTACATGGAAATGGTGTATTTCCAGCTCAATCGGAGAGAAAAAATTTTCGCTGACGTCCCCCCCTCTGGACAGCTCGCTTCGATTTTGGCTTCCAGTGGACGGATTTTGTCGTGCCATAGCTCGTTTGAAAGCTAAGAGTGAGAAAAATTCACTGAAAGAATCGGCTTGTCCCTATCTGTCTTCGTTTAGATGTGAGACGCCATTTAAGATTTTGGGAGATTGGCGAAAAACGACAGAGTTAGAATTTTGGACGTTTTGGGCTGTAGCTTCAAAACGAAGCATCGGATTGGAAAACGGATTTCAGATTTGGAATCAGCGTGAAATTCTTTATCTGTATGGTGAGTTTTAAGTCAATCGGCGAGAAAAAATTTTCAACATTTTTCGAAAAAACGACAGAGTTAGAATTTTTGCGATGGCTGCCTACCGTAGAGCCAAAACGAAGCATCGGATGGGAAAACGGAGGCCAGATTCGGATTCAGCGTGAAATTCCGCATCGGTATGGTGAGTTTCAAGTCAATCGGAGAGAAAAATTTTCACTGACGTCCCCCCCTCTGGACAGCTTGCTTCGATTTTGGCTTCCAGTGGACGGATTTTGTCGTGCGATAGCTCGTTTGAAAGCTAAGAGTGAGACAAATTCAGTGAAACAATCGGCTTGTGCCTATCTGTCTTCGTTCAAAAGTTAGAGCGGTTACAAGATTTTAGGTCGGAGCTCGCTTACCTGAAAAAATCCTAAGTGTCAGAGTGACTTTGTATGGGTAAAATTTTGAAAATTTTCCAAAGTGTGGAATTTCGACCTGGGACCGTCACCAGAACATTTTTCATCAAATTTTGAAATTTCACTGACGTCCCCCCCCCCTCTGGACAGCTTGCTTCGATTTTGGCTTCCAGTGGACGGATTTTGTCGTGCCATAGCTCGTTTGAAAGCTAAAAGTGAGACAAATTCAGTGAAAGAATCGGCTTGTCCCTATCTGTCTTCGTTTAGATGTGAGACGCCATTTAAGATTTTGGGACATTGGCGAAAAACGACAGAGTTAGAATTTGGGACGTTTTGGGCTGTAGCTTCAAAACGAAGCATCGGATTGGAAAACGGATTTCAGATTTGGAATCAGCGTGAAATTCTCTATCTGTATGGTGAGTTTCAAGGCAATCGGCGAGAAAAAATTTTCAACATTTTTCGAGAAAACGAGTTAGAATTTTTGCGATGGCTGCCTACTGTAGAGCCAAAACGAAGCATCGGATGGGAAAACGGAGGCCAGATTCGGATTCAGCGTCAAATTCTACATGGAAATGGTGTATTTCCAGCTCAATCGGACCTCCAGAACCGGAGATAGACGGGTTTTTAGTGTTTGGATGATGGGTATTACGTCATCAGCTGATCGCCACACACTATATAAGCTGGGAACCGACGGAGACTTTTCATTAAGACGAGAGATTGTCAACGGTAAGTCATCTCTCTGAACTCCGATGATAGCTTCGGACATTCCAAATTCTGAGTTTCTGTAAGAAACCGACTTAGAAAATTTCATTGCTGATATCAGCTAAGGCGTCAGACTTAGAGGTTAGCCAGGAGATGGCCTTCGTCTCCAGGCCATAAAAGACTCCAAAACTTTAAAGGCTTGTAACTTTGCTTCTACAAGTCCGTTTGACTTGATTCAAAAAAGGTTCGGTCGCTATTGACCTGGCCTAAGTGACAGACTACTTATAAAATTTCATAAGTAGTGCTAAAAAGTTGAAAAATTTAAATTCACTAGTTTTGGAGGTTTTCTGGGGTTTTCAAGTATGCTGAGTTCAAATCTACTGTCAGATTTCAAATTTAACTAAGTCTAAGGCAGCTTTGAGGGGTTAGATCCCAGCTACTGTTCACTACCTTTGACTCGGCGTTGCTGTTACCACTTCGGGGCTGTGACAATGATGTCTTAAGCTGTAAATAGCGGGTATCGGGGAAGATCTCTCACTTCCCTAGTGATCAGTACAAGGCCTTCGGGCTGTCGACGGGATCTAGTGCCACTCACTACACTCAAATCTATCATCTCACTAAGTGTAAAATCATTCTTTTCCGTTTTTGTAAACTAGGAATCAATCGTTTGCTATCAAACGTTTACGGAATTATAATCATTGTTTTCCCCTTTTCACTTCAGAAAATGGTTAACTACAATAATGCCAAGACGGCTTTCAAGCTCTGCGTTTGTACAAAGATTTTTCGCAGTGATGCCTTCAAGAAACACTCTTGTGTAAATAAGCGAATGGTAGGGGGCATTCGATACTTTTGCAGCAGCCATAATGCATCTCGCCTTGTCGAGACGTTACCGGAGTGGCATGCGAAGCATAGCAGTTGCAGTCAACCAGAGCTGACTGAGGAGGCGAAGCAAAGTCTCTTCAGCTCAGAGTTAAAAGCTCTGGAGACTCAGTGCGCTGTCGAGGCTATCGCGTCAGCAAAGCCTCCCTCATCTAGTGCACCAGCAAAGGCTCTCTCACCCATCCCGATTCTGGAGACTCAGTGTGCTGTCGAGTCTATCGCGTCAGCAGAGGCTCCCTCATCTAGTGTGCCAGCAAAGGCTCTCTCACCCACCCCGATTGAGTCTTCTCCGAAGTCGAGTAAATCCTCCTCCTCCTCCTCTAGCGATGAGTCGGCTACTAGTAGCAGCGACAGTGAGGAAGAGGAGGAGGAGGAAAAAGGCTCGACGAAGGCTGACCTAGTCGAGAGTGTCTACCTCGATAGCGAGGTAGAGGCGGTGAGGGAAGTTGACCTCGATAGCGAGGTGCAGCCGGCTAAGTTATCGAGCAGTGGTGGGATTGCGGCTCAATGTCGCAACTTCATTATGCGCCCACCACTGGTCGATAACTATGACAAGTTGAAGAATGAGTTGGAGGTGTGGAAGAGGGACTGTTTCTTCTATAAAGCGAGTTCCGAGAACCTCTCGCGAGTCACTCAGGAGCTCAAGAAGACTCAAGCTAGTCTTTTTGAGAAAGAAGGAGAGCTCGATCGCGAGAGGTTCTCGCACCTCGCTAGTAAGGCTAGAGAAGAACAGCTCCTGATCGAGAGAGAGAGAGTCAAGAGAAGGAGTTGAGAAAGATGAGGGAGGAGGTGGAAGGGCTGCGAAAGCAGTTGGGGAAGGTGGTGGCGACTAATCAGAAGCTGCACCAACAAGTGATGAGTAGCAGTACTCGACGATCAAGTCGCCTCCACATTCCTCTAGATAAGAAAGGACGTGTGCCCGCAAGACCGCTCCTCTGTGAACGTGGCAGAGACGAAATGTGTTACAGCAGGGCTAAAAAAGGTATCGAATGCCTTCATTTTACATTCGAGCATAAGGAGGCAATCACAGGATTCCTGTTCGAACCACGTCCGGAGAAGATCTGTAAGTTAAAACAAGTAACTTAGAGTTCAAGATGATAACTAACAACTTCTTTCTTTACAGATATCAAAGAGAAGCGCCCACCTGCTTCCGTCAACGAGCCGGAGGCGAAGCGGCAAGCTTGAGTCCCATATTTTTTCAATCATCCCGAGAACGAACCACCGGCTCTCTTAAGGGCCACCATGGGGCAAGGTTTGATAGAACCTCCTCGCGGTTTGCCCTGGGCAGTCTTCGGACTGGCGAATACTATCATTAAGTTGAATCTGCTATCAGTCAACTTGAACGTTATGCAGTCGATTGCTATCCCTGAAGCATTCTGATTCGCTGTTGAGCAATTCATTGTTGAAAACCCTATATAAGCCAGAAGATTGTAGCGCTTCTCATTCAATTTCAAGTCACGATGGAAGCCACATCTGCCAACAGCATTCCCGTCTTCATCGATGAAGACAACGCCATTCCCGAGTTCGTCATCCTCGACGAGTGGGATGAAGAGGATGAGATGAAGGGGAAGATTAGGAAGATCATTTGGACGGATGAGGTGTGGACTCCGAATACCACTCGCATCCGAAAGGTGCCAGATGCACCAGCACGGCTTAGGCGGTATAGGGTCTATGAGAACCTAACCGTCATACCCCTTGACTACTCCAGCCAATAGTCAACTTAATTCACACCCCGAGAACGAACCACCGGCTCTCTTAAGGGCCACCATGGGGCAAGACATGATAGAACCTGAAGTTCGGTGTAATACTTCCTTTCGACGGGCGTTCCTGTAAAGGGCGGCGGTGAAACCCGTAGCTATGTATACCGCAAGGGACATTCGGCAATGGTCAATCTTGTTAAACCTCTCTGCGTCATGTTTGCAAGTGATTGCCTCTGTCTCAACGTAGTATGCATTCGCGCCAGGACGACATTTAGCCAACTGTCGAAGGTTGCCTAAAACTATCCATTGCATACGTTATGAGAACCATGAGTTCTACCTGTCTCTATCAATGAGATGAATTGATGAATGGAATGAAATGGGAGGACACTCACGCGTCACACGCAACATAACACACTTCTCTCTTCCGTAGTCTAACAAGCTCTTTACACATGGATCGCAGTCGATTGCTATCCCTGTATCACAAGTGTAAGCTATCTTAATTTTATTTAACACTATTTCATCTACCATTATCATCCATATGAAATGTTATAAGAATTGCAAGTTAAACTAAGTGTGCTACTATTTCCAAATGAAAAAGTATACATGGTTAAATCATCCACTGAAGCCCCATTCAAGTAAGTCAGTATGAAAGCAAAGATAATATGAAATAAAAATTTATTATGGCATGTATTTCAAAAGGTCTTCATCGTCAATATCGTCCCAGAGTCTGGCTTCACATAGATCACAAAAACAGTTCACTTGCTTCAATCGTTCTTCTACCGCGAGCCTCACTTTGTCGATATACTCCCACTCCGCTATAGTTCGTGGCTGGGAGTTAGGGATGTACCATTCCCATAATTGGTGGAGGAATTTGATGCTGGCGATCTCCATCACTATTCGCGAGTGTCGTTAGAAAGTGTATCATGGTTTGTAAAAGTTTTACTGCAACACAGGTTGATGTATAGTTAGAAAAGTTTGATCATCAACGTTGTATTCGTAAGTCTAGTCAGAAACTTTATCATGTTGTACAAAAGTTTATTGCAATACAGGTTGATGTATAGTTAGAAAGTTTGATCATCAACGTTTTATTTGTAAGTCTAGTCAGAAAGTGCATCATGGTTTGCAAAGTTAGTGTAGTCAAATAATTTTACTGTGACACCCGTTTGAGAAAGTAAAGTCTGATCATTGAAGTTGTATTCGTGAGTGTCGTTAGAAAGTGTATCATTGTTTGTAAAAGTTTTACTGCAACACAGGTTGATGTATAGTTAGAAAAGTTTGATCATGACGTTTTATGAAACACACATGTCATGAAATGTAAGCGTTAGTGTAGTCAAATAATTTACCGCGACGCACGTTTGTGAAAATAAAGTTTGATCATTGACGTTATATGACTGACCGAACTCATCACAGCACTAGAAAGTTTTAGAAGGTTTTATTTACTGCGCAGTGTAGATTGTCTTGTAACTTACTTTCACAGTGTTAGAAAGTTTTATTGGAGACAGTTGCCAAATGTTTCCCTATTAGAAATTCAAACTTCATGACTGTTAGATTAGCTTCATCAGGTTTAGTAAAAGCAGTTTTCTACTGCAGTAAGACTGCGAGTTTAGAATGTTATATGAAAACAGTGTTCATCACAGCGCTAGAAAGTTTTACTGCGCTGTGTAGATTGTTTCACACAAGGTCTTATAGTCAGCGTTGAATGTTTTATAAAACCAGATGTTGCCACACACGTTGAGTGTATGAGAGCTAGTTCCATGACATTGAATCGCATGGATTGTAAAGTTCATAATCCAAGGCTAGGCTCCTGTACGGTTGGATTTAGGGTTTTATATTACATGCGTTAACCGTTCGTGTAGAATATGTGAAGCAGATGTTCGCTTAAATGCAAATGTTGAAATAAGTTTGTAAGAAATCTTTGACAGGTTGTTGTGAAACGTAGCGAACGTTGAAGAAATGTTTCTGCAGTCACACTCGTTAGCGTGCCAGCTTTACTAAATGTATTCTATTCTCCAATGAGGATTGTTGTCTAATGAGAATCAAGCCTTCCACAGTGAGAATCATTCCATCGTTGAATCATACAAGTGATGGACGCACATTCTCTCTTTGAGATATCATTTTCAAAGTGAATGGGCTATATTATGGTCAGCACAAGGATAACAAAATAGCCTCTCTCTCGATATACACTGAATCCATCCTATATATTCCAAAGCCACCCAACGTAGATGACATTATTGACTTCCTTAACGGGGGTGGTACGAAGCGCAAGTCGGAGAAGAATGCTACCTCCAAACGCAAATCAAAGAAGGAGAATTACTAGTCCTTTCCTAACTCTACCCTATGACAATTCGTTTATGTGCTTTGAGTGACGTAGACGTGGTCTTATTAGATACATTTTACTTCTTCGTTGCCATCATATCATTTGCGTATTTTGTCGTGAAAAGCATCGATGTAATTCTTCATTTTGCAATATGTTATAGAACGCTTCCTTAGATGTGTAAATTTCCGTTTTAGACTTCTATCATCATTTTTATGGATTGTGAGGGTGAACCTGTACAGGAGCTCAGTGCTATTGCTATGAACAATTGGACATATCAGATTGTTAGTGTCTATCATCAACATGCCAACTGTGATCCCAATGTTAATCAATGGGCGAGAAAACACATTCATGGACTTAATCTGAAATATTTGCAAGACTATGGCTTTTCTTGTGAGAGTGCTCTTCTTATTGACTTTAAACGATGGTTAGCTGCTTTCAATGTTATACGCATCTTTTGTAATAATCCTGGTAAGGAGAGGAAAGTATTTCCCAATCTAATCATTGATGATATTTTGCTCCCGCCTTGGGATAGTAGAGTGAATCAACATTATCATGAAGTCACGAAACGTTTTAAGGATTTATGTGTTCCTATTTTGTCTGTTCGTTGTAGTAGCTACGTTCATAACCAATGCTTCTTTCCTCCTTACCTCAACACTGCCAAAGTCCTGTATGGTTATCATTGCTCGCTGTATGATAGTTACCAGCTGTATTTATTTTATCTCTTTCAAACCATTGATTTATAATGCATGCTTGTTATAGTGATTCAATAAATGTTACTATGAGAAGAGTTGTTGTTTTCATGCAATGAATGGGTTAGATAAAGGGCGATCATGTCTTTCTCAAACGACTGTGGAACATTGATTTCCATGATGAAGATTTAAACAGTTAGATTCGATGACGAATAAGATTTACTAGTTTGCAAGTTAGACTAAGCGTTCTATTATTTGTAAATGAAAGATATAGTTTCAACAGTGTGTACGTTAGAAATAAAGTTTTATCTGTTTGTAAAATGAGATTGTAGGATTTACTAGTTTGCAAGTTAGACTAAGCGTTCTACTATTTGTAAATGAAAGATATAGTTTCAATAGTTTACAGATTACAAAATAAAGTTTCAATAGTGTTTATGTTAAAAATAAAGTTTAAGCTGTTTGTGTGTTAGAAATAGAATAAAGTTTCAACAGTTTGTCGATTAAAAATAAAGTTTCAACAGTGTGTACGTCAGAAATAAAGTTTCATCTGTTTGTAAATGAGATTGTAGGATTTACTAGTTTACAAGTTAAGAATAAAGTTTTATCTGCTTGTATGTCAGAAATGAAATAAAGTTTCACCAGTTTAAAAGTTAAGAATAAAGTTTCAATTGTGCGTATGTTAAGAATAAAGTTCTGTCTGTTTATATGTTAGAAATAAAATGAAGTTTCGCCAGTTTACAAGTTAAGAATAAAGTTTCAATAGTTTGCAATTTAAAACTAATGTTTCAATAGTGCGTATGTTAAGAATAAAGTTTTATCTGTTTGTATGTTAGAAATAAAATGAAGTTCCACCAGTTTACAAGTTAAGAATAAATTTTATCTGCTTGTATGTTAGAAATGAAATAAAGTTTCACCAGTTTACAAGTTAAAAATAAAGTTTCAATAGTTTGCAAGTTAAAACTAATGTTTCAATAATTCGTATGTTAAGAATAAAGTTTTATCTGTTTGTATGTTAGAAATAAAATGAAGGTTCACCAGTTTACAAGTTAAGAATAAATTTTTATCTGCTTGTATGTTAGAATTAAAACAAAGTTTCACCAGTTTACAAGTTAAAAAATAAAGTTTCAATAGTGTGTACGTTAGAAATAAAGTTTCAATAGCGTGTATGTTAAGAATAAAGTTTTATCTGTTTGTATGTTAGAAATAAAATGAAGGTTCATCAGTTTACAAGCTAATAATAAAGTTTTATCTGTTTGTATGTTAGAAATAAAACAAAGTTTCAACCGTTAACAAGTTAAAAATAAAGTTTCAGATGAAAATAAAGTTTCAATAGTGTATATGATGGAAATAAAGTTTAAGCGCTTTGTGCGTTAGAAATAAAGTTTCAGCCGTTTACAAGTTAAAAATAAAGTTTCAACAGTGTGTACGTTAAGAATAAAGTTCTATCTGTTTATATGTTAGAAATAAGAATGAAGGTTCACCAGTTTACAAGTTAAGAATAAAGTTTTATCTGCTTGTATGTCAGAAATGAAATAAAGTTTCACCAGTTTAAAAGTTAAGAATAAAGTTTCAATAGTGTGTATGTTAAGAATAAAGTTTTATCTATTTGTAGGTTAGAATTAAAACAAAGTTTCAACCGTTTACAAGTTAAAAATAAAGTTTCAATAGTTAACACGTTAAAAATAAAGTTTCAATAGTGTATATGTTAAGAATAAAGTTCTATCTGTTTGTATGTTAGAAATAAAAATGAAGGTTCACCAGTTTACAAGTTAAGAACAAAGTTTTATCTGCTTGCATGTCAGAAATGAAATAAAGTTTCACCAGTTTAAAAGTTAAGAATAAAGTTTCAATAGTATGTATGTTGAGAATAAAGTTCTATCTGTTTATATGTTAGAAATAAAATGAAGTTTCGCCAGTTTACAAGTTAAGAATAAATTTTATCTGCTTGTATGTTAGAAATAAAACAAAGTTTCAACCGTTAACAAGTTAAAAATAAAGTTTCAGATTAAAATAAAGTTTCAATAGTGTGTATGATGGAAATAAAGTTTAAGCGCTTTGCGCGTTAGAAATAAAGTTTCAGCCGTTTACAAGTTAAAAATAAAGTTTCAATAGTGTGTATGTTAAGAATAAAGTTCTATCTGTCTATATGTTAGAAATAAAATGAAGGTTCACCAGTTTACAAGTTAAGAATAAATTTTTATCTGCTTGTATGTTAGAATTAAAACAAAGTTTCACCAGTTTACAAGTTAAAAAATTAAGTTTCAATTGTGTGTACGTTAGAAATAAAGTTTCAATAGCGTGTATGTTAAGAATAAAGTTTTATCTGTTTGTATGTTAGAAATAAAATGAAGGTTCATCAGTTTACAAGTTAATAATAAAGTTTTATCTGTTTGTATGTTAGAAATAAAACAAAGTTTCAACCGTTAACAAGTTAAAAATAAAGTTTCAATAGTTTTTAAGTTAAAACTAATGTTTCAATAGTGCGTATGTTAAGAATAAAGTTTTATCTGTTTGTATGTTGGAAATAAAATGAAGCTTCGCCAGTTTACAAGTTAAGAATAAAGTTTTATCAGCTCGTATGTTAGAAATAAAATGAAGTTTCAACCATTTACAAATTAAAAATAAAGTTTCAATAGTGTGCACGTTAGAAATAAAGTTTCAACCGTTTACAAGTTAAAAATAAAGTTTCAACAGTGTCTACGTTAGAAATAAAGTTTTATCTGTTTGTAAAGTACGATCGTAGGATTTACTAGTTTGCAAGTTAGACTCAGCATTCTACTAGTTGTAAATGAAAATATCGTTTCAACAGTTTACAGATTAAAATAAAGTTTCAATAGTGTGTATGATGGAAATAAAGTTTAAGCGCTTTGTGCGTTAGAAATAAAGTTTCAGCCATTTACAAGTTAAAAATAAAGTTTCAACAGTGTGCACGTTAGAAATAAAATGAAGTTTCAACAGTTTACAAGTTGAAAAATAAAGTTTCAACAGTGTGTACGTTAGAAATAAAGTTTCAGCCGTTTACAAGTTAAAAATAAAGTTTCAACAGTGTGTACGTTAGAAATAAAGTTTTAGCTGTTTATATGTTAGAAACAAAATAAAGTTTCAACAGTTTACAAGTTGAAAAATAAAGTTTCAACAGTGTGTACGTTAGAAATAAATGAAAGAAAAGAACTTCATCGTATGAGTATTCAAAGCATGTTTTGTAAATCAAATGTGTATAGTCCTGACATGATAGAATCAAGCTTGACAAACGCGATTGTTAAGTTCATTTGATTCTATCATGTCAGGACTATACACATTTGATTTACAAAACATGCTTTGAATACTCATACGATGAAGTTCTTTTCTTTCATTTATTTCTAACGTACACACTGTTGAAACTTTATTTTTCAACTTGTAAACTGTTGAAACTTTATTTTGTTTCTAACATATAAACAGCTAAAACTTTATTTCTAACGTACACACTGTTGAAACTTTATTTTTAACTTGTAAACGGCTGAAACTTTATTTCTAACGTACACACTGTTGAAACTGTATTTTTCAACTTGTAAACTGTTGAAACTTCATTTTATTTCTAACGTGCACACTGTTGAAACTTTATTTTTAACTTGTAAATGGCTGAAACTTTATTTCTAACGCACAAAGCGCTTAAACTTTATTTCCATCATACACACTATTGAAACTTTATTTTAATCTGTAAACTGTTGAAACGATATTTTCATTTACAACTAGTAGAATGCTGAGTCTAACTTGCAAACTAGTAAATCCTACGATTGTACTTTACAAACAGATAAAACTTTATTTATAACGTAGACACTGTTGAAACTTTATTTTTAACTTGTAAACGGTTGAAACTTTATTTCTAACGTGCACACTATTGAAACTTTATTTTTAATTTGTAAACTGGTGAAACTTCATTTTATTTCTAACATACGAGCTGATAAAACTTTATTCTTAACTTGTAAACTGGCGAAGCTTCATTTTATTTCCAACATACAAACAGATAAAACTTTATTCTTAACATACGCACTATTGAAACATTAGTTTTAACTTGAAAACTATTGAAACTTTATTTTTAACTTGTTAACGATTGAAACTTTGTTTTATTTCTAACATACAAACACATAAAACTTTATTATTAACTTGTAAACTGATGAACCTTCATTTTATTTCTAACATACAAACAGATAAAACTTTATTCTTAACATACACGCTATTGAAACTTTATTTCTAACGTACACACAATTGAAACTTTATTTTTAACTTGTAAACTGGTGAAACTTTGTTTTAATTCTAACATGCAAGCAGATAAAAATTTATTCTTAACTTGTAAACTGGTGAACCTCCATTTTATTTCTAACATATAGACAGATAGAACTTTATTCTTAACATACACACTATAGAAACTTTATTTTTAACTTGTAAACGGCTGAAACTTTATTTCTAACGCGCAAAGCGCTTAAACTTTATTTCCATCATACACACTATTGAAACTTTATTTTAATCTGAAACTTTATTTTTAACTTGTTAACGGTTGAAACTTTGTTTTATTTCTAACATACAAGCAGATAAAATTTATTCTTAACTTGTAAACTGGCGAAACTTCATTCTATTTCTAACATATAAACAGATAGAACTTTATTCTTAACATACGCACTATTGAAACATTAGTTTTAACTTGCAAACTATTGAAACTTTATTTTTAACTTGTAAACTGGTGAAACTTTATTTCATTTCTAACATACAAGCAGATAAAACTTTATTCTTAACTTGTAAACTGGTGGAACTTCATTTTATTTCTAACATACAAACAGATAAAACTTTATTCTTAACATACGCACTATTGAAACATTAGTTTTAAATTGCAAACTATTGAAACTTTATTTTTAACTTGTAAACTGGTGAAACTTTATTTCATTTCTAACATACAAGCAGATAAAATTTATTCTTAACTTGTAAACTGGCGAAACTTCATTTTATTTCTAACATACAAACAGATAAAACTTTATTCTTAACATACGCACTATTGAAACATTCGTTTTAAATTGCAAACTATTGAAACTTTATTTTTAACTTGTAAACTGGTGAAACTTTATTTCATTTCTAACATACAAGCAGATAAAATTTATTCTTAACTTGTAAACTGGCGAAACTTCATTTTATTTCTAACATATAAACAGACAGAACTTTATTCTTAACATACACACTATTGAAACTTTATTCTTAACTTTTAAACTGGTGAAACTTTATTTCATTTCTGACATACAAGCAGATAAAACTTTATTCTTAACTTGTAAACTAGTAAATCCTACAATCTCATTTACAAACAGATAAAACTTTATTTCTAACGTACACACTGTTGAAACTTTATTTTTAATCGACAAACTGTTGAAACTTTATTCTATTTCTAACACACAAACAGCTTAAACTTTATTTTTAACATAAACACTATTGAAACTTTATTTTGTAATCTGTAAACTATTGAAACTATATCTTTCATTTACAAATAGTAGAACGCTTAGTCTAACTTGCAAACTAGTAAATCCTACAATCTCATTTTACAAACAGATTAAACTCTTATTTCTAACGTACACACTGTTGAAACTATATCTTTCATTTACAAATAATAGAACGCTTAGTCTAACTTGCAAACTAGTAAATCTTATTCGTCATCGAATCTAACTGTTTAAATCTTCATCATGGAAATCAATGTTCCACAGTCGTTTGAGAAAGACATGATCGCCCTTTATCTAACCCATTCATTGCATGAAAACAACAACTCTTCTCATAGTAACATTTATTGAATCACTATAACAAGCATGCATTATAAATCAATGGTTTGAAAGAGATAAAATAAATACAGCTGGTAACTATCATACAGCGAGCAATGATAACCATACAGGACTTTGGCAGTGTTGAGGTAAGGAGGAAAGAAGCATTGGTTATGAACGTAGCTACTACAACGAACAGACAAAATAGGAACACATAAATCCTTAAAACGTTTCGTGACTTCATGATAATGTTGATTCACTCTACTATCCCAAGGCGGGAGCAAAATATCATCAATGATTAGATTGGGAAATACTTTCCTCTCCTTACCAGGATTATTACAAAAGATGCGTATAACATTGAAAGCAGCTAACCCTCGTTTAAAGTCAATAAGAAGAGCACTCTCACAAGAAAAGCCATAGTCTTGCAAATATTTCAGATTAAGTCCATGAATGTGTTTTCTCGCCCATTGATTAACATTGGGATCACAGTTGGCATGTTGATGATAGACACTAACAATCTGATATGTCCAATTGTTCATAGCAATAGCACTGAGCTCCTGTACAGGTTCACCCTCACAATCCATAAAAATGATGATAGAAGTCTAAAACGGAAATTTACACATCTAAGGAAGCGTTCTATAACATATTGCAAAATGAAGAATTACATCGATGCTTTTCACGACAAAATACGCAAATGATATGATGGCAACGAAGAAGTAAAATGTATCTAATAAGACCACGTCTACGTCACTCAAAGCACATAAGCGAATTGTCATAGGGTAGAGTTAGGAAAGGACTAGTAATTCTCCTTCTTTGATTTGCATTTGGAGGTAGCATTCTTCTCCGACTTGCGCTTCGTACCACCCCCGTTAAGGAAGTCAATAATGTCATCTACGTTGGGTGGCTTTGGAATATATAGGATGGATTCAGTGTATATCGAGAGAGAGGCTATTTTGTTATCCTTGTGCTGACCATAATATAGCCCATTCACTTTGAAAATGATATCTCAAAGAGAGAATGTGCGTCCATCACTTGTATGATTCAACGATGGAATGATTCTCACTGTGGAAGGCTTGATTCTCATTAGACAACAATCCTCATTGGAGAATAGAATACATTTAGTAAAGCTGGCACGCTAACGAGTGTGACTGCAGAAACATTTCTTCAACGTTCGCTACGTTTCACAACAACCTGTCAAAGATTTCTTACAAACTTATTTCAACATTTGCATTTAAGCGAACATCTGCTTCACATATTCTACACGAACGGTTAACGCATGTAATATAAAACCCTAAATCCAACCGTACAGGAGCCTAGCCTTGGATTATGAACTTTACAATCCATGCGATTCAATGTCATGGAACTAGCTCTCATACACTCAACGTGTGTGGCAACATCTGGTTTTATAAAACATTCAACGCTGACTATAAGACCTTGTGTGAAACAATCTACACAGCGCAGTAAAACTTTCTAGCGCTGTGATGAACACTGTTTTCATATAACATTCTAAACTCGCAGTCTTACTGCAGTAGAAAACTGCTTTTACTAAACCTGATGAAGCTAATCTAACAGTCATGAAGTTTGAATTTCTAATAGGGAAACATTTGGCAACTGTCTCCAATAAAACTTTCTAACACTGTGAAAGTAAGTTACAAGACAATCTACACTGCGCAGTAAATAAAACCTTCTAAAACTTTCTAGTGCTGTGATGAGTTCGGTCAGTCATATAACGTCAATGATCAAACTTTATTTTCACAAACGTGCGTCGCGGTAAATTATTTGACTACACTAACGCTTACATTTCATGACATGTGTGTTTCATAAAACGTCATGATCAAACTTTTCTAACTATACATCAACCTGTGTTGCAGTAAAACTTTTACAAACAATGATACACTTTCTAACGACACTCACGAACACAACTTCAATGATCAGACTTTACTTTCTCAAACGGGTGTCACAGTAAAATTATTTGACTACACTAACTTTGCAAACCATGATGCACTTTCTGACTAGACTTACAAATAAAACGTTGATGATCAAACTTTCTAACTATACATCAACCTGTATTGCAATAAACTTTTGTACAACATGATAAAGTTTCTGACTAGACTTACGAATACAACGTTGATGATCAAACTTTTCTAACTATACATCAACCTGTGTTGCAGTAAAACTTTTACAAACCATGATACACTTTCTAACGACACTCGCGAATAGTGATGGAGATCGCCAGCATCAAATTCCTCCACCAATTATGGGAATGGTACACCCCTAACTCCCAGCCACGAACTATAGCGGAGTGGGAGTACATCGACAAAGTGAGGCTCGCGGTAGAAGAACGATTGAAGGAAGTGAACTGTTTTTGTGATCTATGTGAAGCCAGACTCTGGGACGATATTGACGATGAAGACCTTTTGAAATACATGCCATAATAAATTTTTATTTCATATTATCTTTGCTTTCATACTGACTTACTTGAATGGGGCTTCAATGGATGATTTAACCATGTATACTTTTTCATTTGGAAATAGTAGCACACTTAGTTTAACTTGCAATTCTTATAACATTTCATATGGATGATAATGGTAGATGAAATAGTGTTAAATAAAATTAAGATAGCTTACATGATTCTGTGATAGCAATCGACTGCGATCCATGTGTAAAGAGCTTGTTAGCCTACGGAAGAGAGAAGTGTGTTATGTTGCGTGTGACGCGTGAGTGTCCTCCCATTTCATTCCATTCATCAATTCATCTCATTGATAGAGACAGGTAGAACTCATGGTTCTCATAACGTATGCAATGGATAGTTTTAGGCAACCTTCGACAGTTGGCTAAATGTCGTCCTGGCGCGAATGCATACTACGTTGAGACAGAGGCAATCACTTGCAAACATGACGCAGAGAGGTTTAACAAGATTGACCATTGCCGAATGTCCCTTGCGGTATACATAGCTACGGGTTTCACCGCCGCCCTTTACAGGAACGCCCGTCGAAAGGAAGTATTACACCGAACTTCATTTGCAACGTTCAAGTTGACTGATAGCAGATTCAACTTAATGATAGTATTCGCCAGTCCAAAGACTGCCCAGGGCAAACCGCGTGGAGGTTCTATCATGTCTTGCCCCATGGTGGCCCTTAAGAGAGCCGGTGGTTCGTTCTCGGGGTGTGAATTAAGTTGACTATTGGCTGGAGTAGTCAAGGGGTATGACGGTTAGGTTCTCATAGACCCTATACCGCCTAAGCCGTGCTGGTGCATCTGGCACCTTTCGGATGCGAGTGGTATTCGGAGTCCACACCTCATCCGTCCAAATGATCTTCCTAATCTTCCCCTTCTTCTCATCCTCTTCATCCCACTCGTCGAGGATGACGAACTCGGGAATGGCGTTGTCTTCATCGATGAAGACGGGAATGCTGTTGGCAGATGTGGCTTCCATCGTGACTTGAAATTGAATGAGAAGCGCTACAATCTTCTGGCTTATATAGGGTTTTCAACAATGAATTGCTCAACAGCGAATCAGAATGCTTCAGGGATAGCAATCGACTGCATAACGTTCAAGTTGACTGATAGCAGATTCAACTTAATGATAGTATTCGCCAGTCCGAAGACTGCCCAGGGCAAACCGCGAGGAGGTTCTATCAAATCTTGCCCCATGGTGGCCCTTAAGAGAGCCGGTGGTTCGTTCTCGGGATGATTGAAAAAATATGGGACTCAAGCTTGCCGCTTCGCCTCCGGCTCGTTGACGGAAGCAGGTGGGCGCTTCTCTTTGATATCTGTAAAGAAAGAAGTTGTTAGTTATCATCTTGAACTCTAAGTTACTTGTTTTAACTTACAGATCTTCTCCGGACGTGGTTCGAACAGGAATCCTGTGATTGCCTCCTTATGCTCGAATGTAAAATGAAGGCATTCGATACCTTTTTAGCCCTGCTGTAACACATTTCGTCTCTGCCACGTTCACAGAGGAGCGGTCTTGCGGGCACACGTCCTTTCTTATCTAGAGGAATGTGGAGGCGACTTGATCGTCGAGTACTGCTACTCATCACTTGTTGGTGCAGCTTCTGATTAGTCGCCAACACCTTCCCCAACTGCTTTCGCAGCCCTTCCACCTCCTCCCTCATCTTTCTCAACTCCTTCTCTTGACTCTCTCTCTCGATCAGGAGCTGTTCTTCTCTAGCCTTACTAGCGAGGTGCGAGAACCTCTCGCGATCGAGCTCTCCTTCTTTCTCAAAAAGACTAGCTTGAGTCTTCTTGAGCTCCTGAGTGACTCGCGAGAGGTTCTCGGAACTCGCTTTATAGAAGAAACAGTCCCTCTTCCACACCTCCAACTCATTCTTCAACTTGTCATAGTTATCGACCAGTGGTGGGCGCATAATGAAGTTGCGACATTGAGCCGCAATCCCACCACTGCTCGATAACTTAGCCGGCTGCGCCTCGCTATCGAGGTCAACTTCCGTCACCGCCTCTACCTCGCTATCGAGGTAGACACTCTCGACTAGGTCAGCCTTCGTCGAGCCTTTTTCCTCCTCCTCCTCTTCCTCACTGTCGCTGCTACTAGTAGCCGACTCATCGCTAGAGGAGGAGGAGGAGGATTTACTCGACTTCGGAGAAGACTCAATCGGGGTGGGTGAGAGAGCCTTTGCTGGCACACTAGATGAGGGAGCCTCTGCTGACGCGATAGACTCGACAGCACACTGAGTCTCCAGAATCGGGGTGGGTAAGAGAGCCTTTGCTGGTGCACTAGATGAGGGAGGCTTTGCTGACGCGATAGCCTCGACAGCGCACTGAGTCTCCAGAGCTTTTAACTCTGAGCTGAAGAGACTTTCCTTCGCCTCCTCAGTCAGCTCTGGTTGACTGCAACTGCTATGCTTCGCATGCCACTCCGGTAACGTCTCGACAAGGCGAGATGCATTATGGCTGCTGCAAAAGTATCGAATGCCCCCTACCAGTCGCTTATTTACACAAGAGTGTTTCTTGAAGGCATCACTGCGAAAAATCTTTGTACAAACGCAGAGCTTGAAAGCCGTCTTGGCATTATTGTAGTTAACCATTTTCTGAAGTGAAAAGGGGAAAACAATGATTATAATTCCGTAAACGTTTGATAGCAAACGATTGATTCCTAGTTTATAAAAACGGAAAAGAATGATTTTACACTTAGTGAGATGATAGATTTGAGTGTAGTGAGTGGCACTAGATCCCGTCGACAGCCCGAAGGCCTTGTACTGATCACTAGGGAAGTGAAAGATCTTCCCCGATACCCGCTATTTACAGCTTAAGACATCATTGTCACAGCCCCGAAGTGGTAACAGCAACGCCGAGTCAAAGGTAGTGAACAGTAGCTGGGATCTAACCCCTCAAAGCTGCCTTAGACTTAGTTAAATTTGAAATTTGATAGTAGATTTGAACTCAGCATACTTGAAAACCCCAGAAAACCTCCAAAACTAGTGAATTTAAATTTTTCAACTTTTTAGCACTACGTATGAAATTTTATAAGTAGTCTGTCACTTAGGCCAGGTCAATAGCGACCGAACCTTTTTGAATCAAGTCAAACGGACTTGTAGAAGCAAAGTTACAAGCCTTTAAAGTTTTGGAGTCTTTTATGGCCTGGAGACGAAGGCCATCTCCTGGCTAACCTCTAAGTCTGACGCCTTAGCTGATATCAGCAATGAAATTTTCTAAGTCGGTTTCTTACAGAAACTCAGAATTTGGAATGTCCGAAGCTATCATCGGAGTTCAGAGAGATGACTTACCGTTGACAATCTCTCGTCTTAATGAAAAGTCTCCGTCGGTTCCCAGCTTATATAGTGTGTGGCGATCAGCTGATGACGTAATACCCATCATCCAAACACTAAAAACCCGTCTATCTCCGGTTCTGGAGGTCCGATTGAGCTGGAAATACACCATTTCCATGTAGAATTTGACGCTGAATCCGAATCTGGTCTCCGTTTTCCCATCCGATGCTTCGTTTTGGCTCTACAGTAGGCAGCCATCGCAAAAATTCTAACTCTGTCGTTTTTTCGAAAAATGTTGAAAATTTTTTCTCTCCGATTGCCTTGAAACTCACCATACAGATAGAGAATTTCACGCTGATTCCAAATCTGAAATCCGTTTTCCATTCCGATGCTTCGTTTTGAAGCTACAGCCCAAAACGTCCCAAATTCTAACTCTGTCGTTTTTCGCCAATGTCCCAAAATCTTAAATGGCGTCTCACATCTAAACGAAGCCAGATAGGAACAAGCCGATTCTTTCAGTGAATTTGTCTCACTTTTAGCTTTCAAACGAGCTATGGCACGACAAAATCCGTCCACTGGAAGCCAAAATCGAAGCAAGCTGTCCAGAGGGGGGGGGAGTCAGCCGAAATTTTCTCTCCGATTGACTTGAAACTCACCATACCGATGCAGAATTTCACGCTGAATCCGAATCTGGCCTCCGTTTTCTCATCGGATGCTTCGTTTGGGCGCTACAGACCAAAACGTCCCAAATTTTAACTCTGCCAAAATTTTGAAGAAACATTTTTTCTCGCCGATTGACTTCAAATTCACCATACCGATGCGGAATTTTACGCTGATCACGAATCTAAAGTCCGTTTCACCATTCCACCACGCCAACCTAGACGGTCGCCCACGTCAACCTAGACTAGGGCTGTATAAATTACCGTAACATTCCCAAGACGGTAACTTACCGAAAATTACCGTAATTTATGCGGTAAGTTACGGTAATTTATGAAAAATATAGCAGCAGCGCGACCGGCTCACCCAAGCAATTCAAGTATGTATTTTTAGAAGACTATTTGACTCTATAAGACTACCTAGTATCATAACGCCTCATTTGAGTCTTTATTTGTCAACTTCGTCCCCTGAGGTTAGTTGGCCCAAGTTTGCAATTGCTTTTTGCAGCCAATAGCCACAGATATAGTGTAATTTGGTCTTGAAGTTGGAATTTGGAATAAATTCGATTCTAGGCCTATTTCATTATTTTATTAAATCCATTGTAAACCTCTTCTCTTATTCGCGTGTCTTAATTTCTTAATAAAACAGCTATATGTAGATACAGGGCTACAGGGCCTAAGACTTTCACCAAAATTGACTTATGATTAAAAGACTTATTTTGATAAAAACATGCTTTTAATATACTGCTGCAAATGGAAAAAGATAACAAAAATTTTGGGCAAAAAATATTTCTCTTTCAGCAAACAAATTGTTGTTAAACTCGATATAATCTCAATGAATATACTGTTCAGAGACCGCTAAATGATTGTATACTGTACATAAAATGTTATCTTCATCTATTCGGACTTGCATACATCGGTGTTTATAAAAGTAAAAATTGCATACAAGATATGATGATACACGTACAATAAATCAATACGATTGGAGATAGATGGTACAAAACATGCGAAGATGCGCACACAAGAAGACTACAAAAAATTCGATTAATCAGCACAGACAGCGCCGATAACAAAGATGTTAACAAAATGTATATAACAGTAGGCCTAATGTTGGGTAACAAAATAATTCATTTTTTAGCAAGGTAATCGTAGCAAAAATTAGTATGGATCTCATGAATATAGGTGGGTATATTTACTTACAATGTAAGCTACAGGATTATGCACCGTTCAAAAGTGAAGAAATGTTCAAATATGAATCAATCTGATTGGATATAAGAATATATCATAAACATTTCTTCATCGACATTGTAGATAAATTCAATTTCATATTAACTAATGCTTTCTAAAGCATGAACAGATATAAAACAATTGAGGACTAATGCTCCAATGGAAGCTGTGATCATATTAAGCCGAACACAGGGCAAAACTACGCAAGAATTTCATAACTAATCAATCCGCACTTCATATCAAGATGTTGCATTAGGATTATTATTGCATCAATCATTACCATTTACTATATTTCGTTCCGTGTGTTTACACTGAACACGCCAATCGAAGAACAGATAGGGCCTAAAACTGACAGAAGAATGATAGGAACAGATATTTGACTGATCGGACTAAGAGAATTTAGAACGCTTTACGATGATGCTCAAGAATTTTTATGTTTTGAGTTTTGATTCCCAATATATACGAAAGTGTGCAACCTTGCTTGGTGATAAGTCTTTCTTCCCTATTATTTCATGTTTAGGATATTTTGTAAATGAATAATATATAGTAAATATTTATCAGGTACACACAATATTTTCTTCATCTACTCGTTAATAGATGACAATAACTTAATAATGAATTTGATTATGTGCATATTACAGAAAATTGAACTTTTGCGGTGAAGCTGAATATGAACAATTACGGAAATTACATGTACCGGTACTGAGAAAATTTAAGGAGGACAAAATACTAAAAAATAAGACTAAACATGATCAGTGATTGCCACAAATGGTAGCCATGCAGTAAGAGCACTGAATTAAGAAGATAAACGAAGAGCAGCACGCTCTATTTCTTCAGTTGGAAATGAGAAGTCACCGCGTCTTCCAACATCTGGTGCTGAAATGGCACATAGATCCTTTCGATCAACAGTTGACACATCGACAACCTCTGGAAATGTGTATGTACCGAATTTATTCACTTTGAGGAAAGACACAGTGAAATCATCTTCTTCCAACATTTCCGTTATCTTTCCAATGAATACCTTGCACTTCAAACCATGATTTCCCCTGCTTTCAACGATGATTCGTGCTGCCACAAAAGTCCCGACTTCCAGAGGAATATTCAAAGGGATGGCTTCCCTCTCGGACTGCAAAAACTAGTCACCATCCACTTCGTCTATTTCCATGAGGTCTTCGTCATCGTCACTGTCAGAGGAATCCTGCACAGCACCACCAACTTTGAGCAAATGATTCGGGTCATAATCTTAATTTTTTTAAAAAAATAGGATGACACTTGCTCTTCTTTTGACCGATTCCTTCTTCAAGTCGACTTTTTATTTTATGGTTGTAAGCAACAGACGTCAGAATACTTGCTCTTTCGTCAGTCAAGGAGCTCCTGAGTTTCGTTTTTTGAAGGCTGAATTCCTTATTTGCTCTCTCAACCGCAGCAGTTGTGGCCGACATCGAAAGAAGAACGACGGCTACCACATTCAGCTGTCGCGTATTCCCATAGCATTGCCACCATTTAATCGGATCCGTGTCGTAGCCGACTTTCCAAATCATGCGGGATGAATTGAACAAAGCACCCGATCTTGTTCTATATTCAAGCAGATCCTTAGATACAGATGTCGTTGAGAGTTTCGTTTTCTGTGCAATTTCGAAGATTGTATCTTCAGCAAGAACCAACTGTTGTTCCGTTAGAGTTCTACCCCTGAACCTGGGGTCCAGAAGGTTTGCTGCATAGTGCTGCCCGGAAATGCAGAATTTTCGGCGATTCTCGATGAATGATTGCACACATTTTTTCTCTTCATCAGAAAGAAATGATTGGCGTAGAGTTTGGATCATTGAAGCTTCCATGTATGAAAACACATCCGGCGCTATCGAGATTGAGATGAAGTCGCCTTCTGCTGCTGAAATAGCATGACTTGCAGGTTTCAGTAAAGCCGCAACGGTTTCGGTAGGAACCCAGAAGTCATCTTCGTTTAAGGTTCTCATTTGCAGATGGATTGGAGCGTCGCAGTTTGAGTCAATGGCTAGTCTTAGGGCAGTCTTTATACGCAAGTTTCGTTGCTACATCTCATAGTAACTGGACCATCGAGTCGGACAAGCCAGCTTCACATTCAAACCTCCGTGTTGAAGAAGAATGGCTTTTGGCACATGACGATATTTGAAAAATTTGGTTATTTCCAAATTTTCTGCGAGTACACTGCTCAACGATATCATTTTTCGTATGTCAGAAACCCATGGTTATAGTTATCCCATGGGCTAAACATCCATAAGTGGTGACATTTGGAAATTCTTCTTTGTTTATCTCCCAAGCCGCGACCATGTTGACTGCGTTGTTGACTAGAGATTTCAATCTTTCCGACTCAATTTGGTTCAGTTTGCAAAATTCTTGGATTGCAACAATAATACATTCTGCGATATACTCAGCAGTGTGCCGCCTCTCATTTGTGTGAACGCTTTTGAAGAAAATGGGCTCTGGTGTAAAGAATAGTGTCTGTATGTGCGATTCATTTGCGATACACGACCAACCATCAGCTGAGACAGTGATACATTTCGAATCAGACGCCAGATCTTTATCGACAGTTTTTTTTTCATTCATCAACAGAGAATTGCTAAGAAGATGTCTTGACAGAATTTGAAAAGCTGGGCGAA
This sequence comes from Prostheceraeus crozeri, assembly GCA_907163375.1. Classification (NCBI taxonomy): domain Eukaryota; kingdom Metazoa; phylum Platyhelminthes; order Polycladida; family Euryleptidae; genus Prostheceraeus; species Prostheceraeus crozeri. The sequence goes on along the minus strand of CAJQUW010014161.1, from coordinate 98,965 downwards.
TCTTGTGAAAAAATTGGCGCCACCAACGATTTTCCGTTATACTCAACGGCGTTGCAGAAACATAAATGGCACGTGCTAAAGATATTTCGATTTCCCTTTGTTCTATGAGACTGATTCGATCGATGAATGGAGTCAATTGTCTCTGTTCAGCATTCTTTGACGTAGAACCTGCTCCTTCAAGATCTTTGACTTTGACGGTTTCTCTAATTGTTTCTTTGTTCGCAGTACTGAGATTAGAAGAGGTTGTTGCTTTTTCATCTATGATATTTTCATCTGTCGAAGTATGACGATGTATGACGCTTGGGAAAAGGATACCGAAAAGAAATTTATATATCTTGATAATTTTCTGAGATAATGATTTAACAGTATTTTATAGGAGACGGTAATTTATAACCCAGGTCATTAAAAATGTAAAATCAATTTTCTCTGAAACCATAGTTACTTATGATGCGAAATTACACTTGCATTAAAAGAAAAAATTTAGAAGAGTTCATTTTGAATTGTTTTATTTCAGCATAACACATTACAAACAATTATTTTCAGAGAAAACATAAATATAAGAATAAATTACCCGGTAATTTATAAAATAAATTACCCGGTAATTTATCGGGTAATTTACCGGGTAACTTACCGCGCGGTAACTTACCTCACAGCCCTAACCTAGACGGTCGCCCACGTCAACCTAGGCGGTCGGCCACGTCAACCCATACGAGACCAACACATCCGAGTCTCACACTCTGTCGTTTTCGAGGGGGGGGGAGGGGGAGTCAGCGAACATGTTGTGAACGTGAACCCACCTGGCCGGCACACCACGACAGACCACAACCTCTGTCGTTCCAGGGGGGAGGGGGAGGGGGGGAGGGGAGGGGGAGGGGGGAGTCAGCGAACATGTTGTGAACGTGAACCCACCTGGCCGGCACACCACGACAGACCACAACCTCTGTCGTTCCAGAGGGGGGGGAGGGGAGGGGGAGGGGGGGACGTCAGCGATGGCGGCCATCTTGCGCTATCTGGTGTTTGTCACTTCCTTACTACTACAAATCTATTCTTTTCATTCGCAAATCGATCGATGAACTGCTGGCCAAGTTTGCTCCTGCCGCAAAACACAAATTTATTTTTAAGACCAACGGTATTCCTGTTGCTTCTCCTAAAGATCGTCTGCCAGTGGCCGCCACGTCTTCTGTTATTTATTCTTTTCGTTGTGGTTGTGGATCAACCTATATTGGACGGACGTCGCGACCCCTGACAGTTCGAGCGCGGGAGCACATACCCAGGTGGTTCTTAAATGGTCATTTAGGAATTTCTCGCTCTGCAATTACTGAACATGTGCTCAGTTGCTGTAGTGTTCCGAATGACCCCATCAGCAAGTTTGAGATTGTATGCCACGCTTACAATGACCGCATTTTACGTATCCTCGAGGCATTGTTTATTAGACGTGATAATCCCAACCTGTGCAAGCAAAAGGACCATGTGATTAATCTTCGCTTGCCATGGTAATCGGGTGACTCACAGTCTGCCGCTGCTATCGCGTGTTGACCTGTATCTCAACTTTCTCCTTAAAAAACGTCTATCTTTCAATGTAATTTCACATGCTGGGTTACCTTTGACAAGACCAGTCGAAACATGTCAGGTTTACATTTTTCTTCCTAATTTCAATAAACTTTATTATGACTTCGAAAGCATTCTGTGCGCTTTTTTATTTATAAAATTACAAACAGGCACAATTGTTTCAATAATAAAAGTAATTGTCTCATTTTCCTGATCACTGATCAGAGATAATAGCGTCTGCCTTAGTCGTTACTATCGATTCGCTTGATTAATAAAAAACAAACTTGAGGTCGAATCACCAAAGCTAGACAAATTTTCATTGTTGCAGAAGATGACTGTGCCGTTGAAGTCGTTGTGAAGATGGCTTTATTTGGCGCTGAATAGCCCGCAAGAGACCAAAATCGTTTGTGGGTTTTGGGTTCCTGAACGATAGGCTTCGTGACACTTTTTTGCAATATAATTTATATTTTTTTGCAATTGCTTTGACGAGCATTTTGAAATGCTGGATTTCTTAAAAGCGAATCGTCAGTTTTTGTTATAAATCAAAGGATTTTCTATAGATTGTTAAAGCGAATTGTTAGTGATTTTTTTTATCATGCAATGAACTATCAGTAATTTAGAAGCAAGTTAAACACAATTTGTCACTTCCAAGTGTAGTGGTGACAAAATGTTTTACAATAAATTTTACATACTTAGCGATCTTTTTCTCGAATACAAAATAAATGTCGCACCTGCAATGTAAAAAAAGTGACATTTATTATTTGGTTCAGTGTTATATATTGGAGTTAGGAAGGCCTAATCTGGGTAATAATGGTCTAATAATGGGTATGCTAATGGGTTTCATCGAGAGGTCTATGAGTCATCACTTTCAGGTAGCTGAACTGCTGGTGGCAATAATAAAATCAAAATTATTCAATATGACAATTCGCATTGGCTGTGTCTGTATTAATATTTCGCATACAGGCTTATCGGCGAATGTTCCCGATTTTTTTTACATATTGATGATGAACTTGACTTCACTTTTATTCCTAATTCGCTTTTGGATCTGTCGACATTGTTTTGCTGTCCGTGCGAGTGCACTTGGGGTTGAACTTTTGTGTTCCACCCAGACGGACTGAGCAGATTCGTATCAATGCCGAGTTTGAGAGTCTTTTCCAGCAACTTCAAGATGTGTGTCATTCTACTTCGGAAGATCTATCTGTGTTCAAGGCAAAACTAGTTTCTCTAGCATCGACGTATGGTAGTGCAAGGCAGGGCTGTGGAGCCGGAGCCGAGCCGGAGCCTTAAGGAGCCGATGGTTTTGGTCGGAGCCGATTTATCACAAAGGCTCCGGCTCCGGCTCCGATAGTTTGAGCTTTGATATAAATCTAGAATTTTGAAGGTTATTAATTGGCATCATAAAAAAATTAAATCATTTGAAATCTAAAGATATGTCTTTTAAGTATACCAATGATCTGTCCTCCACGATATCTTTCTTTGCAGTTGCCGCCTTCTTTTGTATTATATTTATTATATATTTACACACGTGTAATATTTTTTTATTGCATATGTTTCGTAAGACTAATTTCCATATTGACAACGTATTCTCCAAAATCCATTAATTTGAAGACTTGTTATATGCATGCTAACTAGATGATTATAGATTCCTAGAGATAAGTCGCCAGTCATTTATGTACACATTTCCAGTTCAGTCAGCAAAGATAATATAGCTACATTTCTTGCGCAATGTCTTAAATCTAATACGGTTACTATGTAGGCTATCATCTATCGGTATGGCTACTGGCAGAAGCTACTGGCATCTGTGACAATGCCAATTTCCTTAGATTGTATTGTAGGCTCTTGTGCAGTCCCCCCACCTACATTTTTCAAGACAATCGATTATTCAATTTGATCAATTTTGATTGGAGGGAACTCTTCACACTCACACGAATGACCTGACTACAAGTCCGCACATGGCTATAGCAATAAGCGACCCAGCCACTTCTAGTAGCGCCCTATTATTTTAAAGGTATCTCATTCACAATGAATTTCCTTTAACTTCAAAATTCAAAGGGTATATTTCAATGCGAAAAACCCGAAGGCAAATTACAATGTTGACTTGCTGAAGAAGTTTGCGACCATGACATCGCAATTACCCACGTAGATTTTTACAACAGCACGGAATGCTTCACTCAAACCGGTGATGCTGAAACGGACATCCAATGGTGCTGCATCTTTTGACCAGAGAAAAAAATGGGGAGAAGGACTGCACAAAAGCCGTATCGTGTAATAATATTTCCCCAAATGTCATAGACCTGTGGATTTTAGGAATTTTCATTATTATTTTTTCCGTCTGTCAACACTTTATGCTGATATCATGCTGACTTATATGTAAACAATAAAAAAAGACTGAGACGCTCTCAATAAAGGCGCCTTTTGACCTCCCTTTTCTATTGTCTGTGACATTAAACCGCACGCGCATTCGAAAGCTAGCAAAGTAGATGGGATTTCTGCTCGGTGCTCGCAGTCAAATTTTTATTATGCATAGCACCCTGCAACATATTGTGTGATACTCCGAGTTCAGTTTCATCAGCCTAACCATCATCAGAGGAACAGTGGTAATGTGTTATACATAAATTGAATATAATAATATACATGAATCATTGATGAATTATTTAGTGCAACTTTACGCCATAATGAAAAATACGCAATTAATATAATGTAAGTTAGGCCTTAACTTATTAAGTATGCTGCATAGAATTACAAAACTTGTCCTAAATTAGATATTTTTAATTTTTTAAGTATAATTTTCAATTGTACATTTCTAGCCTACACTGCAATGAGGCTATCTAAATTACAATTTCTACAGATGATGAGTCGTGGGCTACCCACCGATCATATTATTCATGGACCAACAGACTATTGAATAAAGGCAATAACAAATAACAATAACAACCTAAGCTAGCCTATATACACTTTAATATTCAATAAAGCAATTGATATCTTTATTGATACGGTATATTTGGCTATATAGCCGATACCCTATCCATGTTCGAGTAGATACAAGCCCTATGAGCTATTTAGAGGCATACGCTATCCAGTTTCATATTCAAGCTTTGTTAAAAAGCTTATACTACTATTCGGCCCCTCTGACGGCTAATTAGGTATATCATCATCACGTACTCATGTGGTCTTATTTAATGTAGCCTCGTAGTAGACTGGTTGCAGGCTAGGCCAATTTATATTTAGCCAGTGCGGGAGATCTTTATCTAATTTAACCAATCCTGGCTATAACTTTATTTTATCTTTCAGAGATAGTCAATTCATGCAAAAATATATGACAAGTATGTTATTTGTCATTATATTAGGCTATTATCATTTTTATTATTAACTTAAGTCGTTGCTTGTTAATGAAAACTAATTTGATGATTGTAGCAAGCCTCTAAAGGCCACACCGTTATCCAAAAAAACCCGTTCAACGGATCCAGGATTACCAGCATAGGTAGAACCTGAATTTGAAGTCGGAGCCGGAGCCTTTCACATCAGTGTCGTGGAGCCGGAGCCGGAGCCGATGAGATAACGCATCGGCTCCACAGCCCTGGTGCAAGGATTGAGAGGAGTTGTCTTCTACCGTGTCACATCGACGAGTTGATCAACCTTAAGAAGAATCCCAACATCGTTATCTTGAAACCGGATAAAGGATCTGGTGTAGTGATAATGGATAAACATGACTATGTTGATAAAGTGAACTCAATTCTATCTGATCAGACGAAGTTCCAAGTTGATCAATGCCAGAAAGACCAGTCAGCTAATATAGCCAAGAGTATTTCTGACACATTACTCAAGCTCAAGAGAAAGCAGGTGATTTCGGAATACACTTACAAGGAACTGACGACTTCATCCAATGGTATCCCACGCCTCTACCCTATCAACCAGAGCGGTCGCCGCGACCGCCATGGTCAGTCGCCTTCGGAGTCGCCTAAAGGTCGCCCTCAGCGTCGCCGGGGATTCCTATTTGTCCACCGCCCTGACTGCCTGGGGCGGTCGCCTTAAGAGCCGGGGCGCAGTCGCCCGGAGGTCTAACAGCGGTCGCCTAGCAGATGAGGTGCGGTCGCCTGTAGGTAGCTGCGGTCGCCGATTCTACCGATTTGCCCCTACCCTTCAGTTGAAATTTCCCATTGCGCTATTAATTAGTAAAACACTAGCTATCTCCCTAAGATGCAGGTGCTTCAGTATTGCTCCACTGAAAACCAATAAGCTTCCTAGCTATGAGGAGTAGTAGAAATAAAACGAAATTACACAGAATACGATATTTTGCAATACACCTGCACCGATTCAATGAAAATTTAATGTGCACACATGAAAATTGTATTTATAAGCACTGAAGATACAAAAGTACAACTTAACGATCGAAAAATACAATTGTTCTATGGAGGTTACAAAATGTTCTATGAAAGGCATCGAAAGACATATGTAGTACAATCTAAATAACAGGAACTTTCTTAATAACATTGAAATTTGATGACTCCAAATTGTCAGAAAAAAGCATCGATTTTCCAGTTAAAATTTCAACAGAAACATGCGGGTTTGATGTTGTTAATAAAGTTCCTGCTATTTAGATTATATGCACAATAACAGCTACACAGATAACCAGGATATAACACCAAATACAAGAGATGAAAAATTGAGTCACCTATTGAGAAAAGGGGCATCAGGCACAATTACTCAGCTGCAGGGGAGCGTTGGTGGCTCCTTCCATCAGATCTATCTTTTGCGTGCTTTAGTACGCTCTGCAAAGAGGCCTCTATTTCCTTCTCAGTCACATGAGATCTAGAAAGTTTGATACCGCACGATAAATTCGGGAATTCTTGAATGGAAATTTGTTGTTCCTGCCGTGAAATGAATACTTCTTCGAAATATCCGCAGCCAAAATCCTTCAAAATATTCGACGGCATAAATTGTTTAGTCCGCTGCCGCCGATCAGTGAGAACTGCTTTGCCTGAAAAATAAAGCTGCTTTTAAAATGGTGAAGCTTCTCCACGTACGTCAGAGCGTCACGTGTACCTAAATCAAACAGAGCAAATAATTTCAAAACGATGTGAGTGGCTTTGTGATTCCAGTAAATCATTTGTGTCTGCAAAAGTCATTTAAATGATTCAGTTAATAATCAGGTCGTGGGTAGCACCGCTCTTTTAATGCCGACAATCATTGAGTGATGCAAATGACAGTGACAGCTTCTGCCTTCATTTTGAATTGAAAATCTCACGTGTGCCTAATATTGAAAGTAGTCAACTAGTCATCCAGGTCAATATAAACCTTAATTATGCATTAAAGCAAGTCTACATAAAGTTCGACGTAGAAACACTGTTTAGACCAAAGGTCAATATAAACCTTAATTATGCATAAAAGCAAGTCTGCATCAAGTTCGATGTAGAAACACTGTTTAGACCGGCTCTATCTGCTGAGCCACAGGAATTACGACCAATTTCAATAATCAGACAGAAAGCAGTCACTGCCAAATTCTGAACGTTATAGCGAGCTAGTGAGTGAGCGAAATGCCATTTCGGTGCTCTGGCTCAGATTTGCGCGACTCATCTTTCTCTCTATTCATGCAACGAAACCGTTGAATGACAGTCGTAAGTCAAGGAATAAGTGGACCGGTCTCTTAAAAGAATTAGTCAATATCATGCGCTCCTGCAGGATAGGAATAAAAAACATCACTATAGGCTGTGAAGTTTATCAGTTTATCAGATAGAATTGGAGGTCTGAAACAACTCATCCAATATTTTCGAAAATCACCCGGTAATTTCTTCAATTTCCTGGTGATAGAATATGTTATGAAGATTGATACGCAACCGGAAATACATTCATTCTCTGGACTGTGATCAATTGCAGCGCTCGCATCTTGAAACAACTATCAGATTATTTGTTAGAAAATGTTAACATGCAAAAAGTTTAATACAGCTCTTCTATTTCTTCTGAGATCTATCTAATAGAATTGATGACATGGCCACAGAAGAAATTGTGACTAGACATGGCCAAAGGCGAGCGAACGGTTTGCGGCTAGACGAGGCTTCAGATAGAAAATATCAGCTCAGCTAAAATTCTGGCCGTTGTAGCCGATAAGATATGTGAAACAAGAATTTTGAAGATTTCTGCCACGATTGAAAAATCCAATTAACTGTGCATAGCTCTCATTATTTATATCTGTTTAAATTTGCATTCTGAAGGCTACACATTCGCACATAAAACTTGAACAGATTCAAAACGATTAAACCTAATAGTGTGGCACTCTGTGTTAGTATATGGCCCTTTTATATTCGCAGTTCAAGGAATGGGATATTCACGAGCCTGGATGAAGTACTTCCGAAGATTAGACACTTTTTATAAACCGGCATAGACGCTTTAATTCCAATCGACTTAAGACAGGCTTTCTCGATCTGACGAAATCATTTGCTTCAAGCAACAATATCAATTAATCTATATTGACAAGCTATCGACTCATCAATTACACAGATATCCCTGAAAATTGCAAAATATTTTTTGTAAAACATTAAAATCTTCTTTCAAAGAGAAAGAAGTTCGAATGAGACTCATTAAGCTTACTAAAAATAATTAAGACTAATTTGCCGATGAAGTTGAGCACGTAAAGCACGCGAATTTAAGAAAATTCAGCTATAGCTTCGTCTATGTTCAGCTATACAGAGGTACGCCTATCGCGATGATGCATAAATGTAGTGGTAACATGTAAAAATGAGATAACTTAGTGAAATCTCTGTGGGAATGAGGTTGGTTAAATGAAATATTTTAAACGTTGCAGCTTACTCGAAAATGTTTACCCCTCATGTCTAATGTCCGTCTAATTCACGCCCGTCTAATGTCACGTTACCAGAATTGACTTTATCTCATTGCAGCGAACCATCAATTAGAGCCAACGCTGTGCAAAGTATCTTGCAGTCAAAGCTCGATAATTAAGAGTATAAATACCAGGTTTACTATCTCTTAATTATTGAAAGTCTGAATTCAAAAGCAACTTATATAAGCCGCCAAATATACAAAAAATGCCGCGGCCGCATGATCTTAATTGACCGAAGTCTTAATTGTCCGTGTCCGAATTAACGAGCTTCGACTGGATTTACTGTATTCATGCGAAGCGATTCGTTAACGATGTCATTCTGTCCGCACGATTCTATTTGAATGGTCGTGAAAAATTGGCTTGCTTTACCTATAGTCAAATATTTATAACCAGAGGAACACTTTTTACATCACATCTAATTCAAAAGTTATCTGTTGAAATATTTCAGTCAATTCAGTGCTTGGTATAATGTGTAGTGCGCAGGTAAACCGCTATTAATTACTTAATTTATCTATCATCACTTCATTCGACTTACCTGATACGAATTTCGTTTGATAAGTAATCCGTTCTATCAATATTTTCGGCTCAAGATATTCCTCGCATTTTCTATATTGTAATTTGGTTGATAATCCATTAATAAGATCAATCAATTTACATACGATGTCCACAGGTGTCAGTCAGGCAACTCCAAAAGTATACTTGTACATTGTAATGCAGCACAGTATGGTTACACATGGTTCACTCAACTTTTTAAGTAGCCACTGCTTTGAATTGTCTTAAATTGAAAAACGTAATTTACTTAAATTACAGGTGCTCTATATACAAGGTTGCAAGAGGTATCCAAGGAGACATGATAAAAGCTTAAGGGTTAATTAATTAATTTAATAGGTCTGATTTACTTCACACTTCAATTACCAATACAATTGTCATAAAACGAGGAAGTATACTTACCCGATCAGCATCACGGCTTATGGAATAATCTTTGAATCTGGGGCAATAACTGGTCGATAGACTTTCCACGTCGCTCTCTTTATCAGTGTCCGTTTCCATTGATTCAGTTTCAGGAAGATCTGTGGTTGATGACATGCTGGATAACAGAAATAGGACACCGTTTATCATTGTATACTGTAAACAATATACAGGCGGCTTACCACTTATTAACGTTGACTTGCACTGCGTTATGGAACTCATCTATACTTGCTTTCCGTTTCCTTCCAAATTTTTGTCGCATAAATAACAATTTCTCATTTGGGGCCAAAGACGCCCCAAATTCTTTCAGGCGCCGTATGAGTCGGATTCTCCAAAACTTCTGTAATTCATAATTTGCATTCATGAGTGATCGATGCACGTATGAGAATTATCCATTTTTCCCAATGTGGGATCAGGACAATTTTTTAATTTTTCGTCAAGATAATCTAAGTTATGAATCCACCATACAAATTTAAGTCTGCAAGCATGACATAAGCACAGATTCATAATCCCCGTATTGACGTATCTAATTTTAGCATTGCACTTGAAACGTAGATCACTTGGTTATTAAAACTCAAAATGTAGGCGTGGACAGCAACTGATTGATCTGCATTTAGACATGAAGTCAGATATTTCTTTGTTTCAAGGGCCATTAATTCGAAAATTAAGTATACTTAAATGACTACGGATCAATCTTGTAAGCTTATTGTAATGCTTGTAAGCATTAGGCGGAAAATTCTCATAGATGGATGGATGTCTGAAATGAAGCTTACCTTTGCATCTTCATTATTATTGTCTGTTAAGACGGGATGTTCATCAGAGATTTCTTCGCAAATGAAGGATAACTGCGTTGAATCCAAATACCTATCGGGAATAAAAAGAAAAATTCGTTTATTTATATGAACTTTATATGAACCACTATCACAATTTAGCTCATCTTGAATATTCTGACTAAGCACAGCTTCCTTTTACGCAAATGCTGACAATTACTTTATTAACCTTATTCAAACTTTTTGCACATATGGCTTTTATCAAGTTAATTTCCGAAATACACAGTACACAGATTTTTTCCGATCGCGAGGTTTCGGCTAACAGCTTGATCATATAGAATGAAAGCAATGAAAAACACACGGGTCAGACAGGAGTCGTAATTTCAACGCGAAATTAACTTACTTCTTTCTAATTACTTTATTATATAACCGGATATGAGGAGACCTGCTGTCCTTAAAATAGCTAGGTCAATTTTTGGGGTACCCACACATTAATTAACATAAGGAAAGTGGTAAGATGTTGAACGTGAGCTATTTGACTCACTTTTTGTTCGATGGATGAAGTCCGAAATGATTAAATAAATTAGTTTCCTTTACGGTTCTATATCTGCATCCGTTTATGGCACATTCGAAGACCATTTAATTCAACAAATAAATTGGGAAATTATTTCAGGGAATTCAGGGGATTTCAGGGGGGACTACACTCGAAATGTACTAGTAAATAGTTTGATCATAACCATCATCGATTATCAAAAAAAATTTGTGGATGACATTGATACTGTACTAACGGATAGCCTATCGCAAATTTCAAAATTTTCATATATTATGCCTACTGCACACGCACACATTTTCTCTCATTTATTCTTCTTTGCCTACAGCAGGAGCGATAATTTTCAATGCTACTGACATCGTATTTACTCAATTATAACGTCAACAGGCTCTCGTCTAAGCATTTGCAAGCATATTTGCGTCATGCATTCAATGTCTGTAAAGTCTGGACATCTCATCACGTCTTTTACACATTTACAAACATGTGTTAGCATATAATTATTGGTCAACATGACACATTCTTATGATAATCTGGTCTTCGACATCGTGGACAACGTGCAGAGTAACTCATTTGACATCCGAATCATGTTAAGCAAGTCTGGGGAGGTCCTCCAAGAAAGTGCTTTTGCCTGAATTAGTTACCAGAACGGAATTTGCCATAAAAACGTGTCTCTTTCACTTAGCGAAATTATGAACTGATAGAAATAGTGCACAATTCTTGTGATAATCTGGTCTTCGACATCGTGGACAACGTGCATAGTAATTCATTTGACATCCGAATCATGTTAAGCAAGTCTGGGGAGGTCCTCCAAGAAAGTGCTTTTGCCTGAATTAGTGACCAGAACGGAATTTGCCATAAAAACGTGTCTCTTTCACTTAGCGAAATTGTGAAATGATAGAAATAGTGCACAATTCTTGTGATAATCTGGTCTTCGACATCGTGGACAACGTGCAGAGTAATTCATTTAACATCCGAATCATGTTAAGCGAGTCTGGGGAGGTCCTCCAAGAAAGTGCTTTTGCCTGAATTAGTGACCAGAACGGAATTTGCCATAAAAACGTGTCTCTTTCACTTAGCGAAATTATGAACTGATAGAAATAGTGCACAATTCTTGTGATAATCTGGTCTTCGACATCGTGGACAACACAACATGCATAGTAATTCATTTGACATCCGAATCATGTTAAGCAAGTCTGGGGAGGTCCTCCAAGAAAGTGCTTTTGCCTGAATTAGTGACCAGAACGGAATTTGCCATAAAAACGTGTCTCTTTCACTTAGCGAAATTGTGAAATGATAGAAATAGTGCACAATTCTTGTGATAATCTGGTCTTCGACATCGTGGACAACGTGCAGAGTAATTCATTTAACATCCGAATCATGTTAAGCGAGTCTGGGGAGGTCCTCCAAGAAAGTGCTTTTGCCTGAATTAGTGACCAGAACGGAATTTGCCATAAAAACGTGTCTCTTTCACTTAGCGAAATTGTGAAATGATAGAAATAGTGCACAATTCTTGTGATAATCTGATCTTCGACATCGTGGACAACGTGCAGAGTAACTCATTTGACATCCGAATCATGTTAAGCAAGTCTGGGGAGGTCCTCCAAGAAAGTGCTTTTGCCTGAATTAGTGACCAGAACGGAATTTGCCATAAAAACGTGTCTCTTTCACTTAGCGAAATTGTGAAATGATAGAAATATTGCACAATTCTTGTGATAATCTGATCTTCGACATCGTGGACAACGTGCAGAGTAACTCATTTGTATCTTCCTATTTTTGTATCATGTCATTTAAGTTCTAACTCTTATTTCATAATACCGGGTAGCCCAAGTAGCTACAAGGGATCGAATTGTAAGATACCCTAATAGCCCTACTATAAGCACAGTAGAAAAATGTGTGGGAGACACGATAATTGCGAATGGTTTAGGGTTATTTGGGTAGTTTACATAATTCAAGTTAACCTGTATGCGGGATGTAATGGACTAAGCTGAAAGCCTTAGGTATCTTATAATTTTCTCCTCTTGTCGTAGGCTTTTACATGTGATAGGCACAAATGCAGCATTTCAGTAGGCCTACATATTCAAAGTACGTTTTAATAACCTAAACAAGCTAGTAAATAATTTCTGTATAAATAGTAGCTCCAAGAACAAACCCGCTTTTTTACGAAGCATCTAGGCTTACATGTAGAGCGTATCAAGTTAGGTATACCTTCTAGAGAAAATACAGGTACCTAACTTCTCGTAGACTCGTTTACTGATTCGTCCAACTGATGTTGAGTGAGACATAAAGGTAGACATAATTACATATGTGATAGGCCCTGGGAAAGTTACATCCCTCGAGCATGGGTGGTACGCCGGTACGTAGTTGATTCGCTGAGATTGTCTATTCTTCCCTATGTGTAATAGGAAATGAATGCTAAGGAATACAGTTTTGAACTTCTTTTCGCCGTGCGTGAGTCGAATAAACCTTCAAGATAACTTTCTAATAACTCTCGTCTACCGAACTCGAGTTTTGATTTTGATGGACATGGCGAGCGACATGTCGAGGCCACGAGGTCTTCACTTTTCTCCTCCCTAAACATATTCTTACCTATCCAATGCAATTTATAATATGAATAATACAGGTTATCAAAATGCGACTCTTACTGTTTCGAGTCTCAATTCAAAAATAATTATTAACCATAATTCTACATTCTAAAGGTACAACATAACATTCTCATAATTCAAGGGTACTCCGGGGTATTCAAAGAAATATGTTACATAAATAATTATCAATGGTTTAAATTTATGCGAACGTTGAATATTATTTATGTCTTATTCACATACTATTTCACTCAATGGCTAATCACATAAAAAACGATGCGACAGACGTGTAGTTCATTTGAAAGAACAGGAGCGTAAGTTTTGCAGTTCTCACTCGTCGAAGACAGCAAATTCTAATTTCATTATCCATTGAAAGCAGTCGGCGTATTCTCATTGGTCTATCATCAAATTTAAGCCAATTAAAAAGGAGCGCTGACTCTTTCGTATGATTAAGTTTGTCACTTGTGTTGAATGTTTCATTCCATTTCTGATCTGAAGATCATTTCAAATGTCCCTTAATCCACAAATGATATCTAGATCCTTGATTTACGCTTCAAGCATAACTTTTCATTGCTCTAGAACTCAAAACCAAATATATATATATTCATTTTCTTCTCAGTGAAATCAATCACATGTACAGAAATGTTAAAGTTTTACAAGTTAAAATCAACGAATGATGATTCTCAAATCAACGCTCTGCTTTTCCATATGCTAATGTTAATGAATGTGAATGAGAAATGAAGACATTGATGGGGTGGGTGATAGGAGAATAATTGATGAATCTTAATTGCTGAAGAAGTGGATGGATGGAGCACCCGCTGAATGTCACTCATTGTCAACTTGCTTACGTCATTAAGCTGACATTGAGATGTTACAACTGCATTGCAATGAATTCCAAAAGACGTTGAGTGATACAGTCATTTTAAGTCAGTAAGAGCCTCTCGAAATGTTATGCGTCTTATAATACGGGCGTAAAATAATAAGTCACCGCACCTACAGACAATCTGATTCATACATTCTAACCATATTCTAAGCGCCCTCTACAATACTTTTCATAATTTGCATTTCATATGATTTTATTGCAATATATATAACTTTCAGAAACTGCAATTTTTCAGTTTATATATAAATCGTAATAGTTTTATATCATCAAATTATAAATTGCACTATTTCTGTATTATCGGATATATATTGCAATTTTTCCGCAATTTTGTCAACCAGTGTGGCCTACGGACCCTATGAAATATTGCAGACCATATTTCGGACCTTCACATATATTGTGAATACGGACCCTCTAAAGATTTCATGCAATATTGGATAAAATTAACTTTGCTTTTTTCTTTAAACTTATTGTAAGCAATTTTTCAGGTATGCAAGCATTAATCAGTAATAAATAACACACGTGACAGAATTTTTCTCAAAATAATTTCGGACCATCGTAATACGGACCCTTTCCTACCTGTAATACGGACCATTTTGCCTAAAAGTGTAGAGACACGAATGAAACTTCCAGATTATTCTGCGCTATTTCTTTTTGTGAAATGAAGCGATGACCTCTATTTCACCCCTCGAGTTGAAATGTGATCTTCCGATTGCGCTGCGCTATCGAAGGCGCACGAGAAAGTTATCTGCTATCGGGCTGGACCATTGATATAAAAATAGGTGGGAAAGAGATGGCGGACTTCCCTTTTTCCCTGGCTTTATCAATAGGAACCAAGTGTCTCCAGTTTTGTTGGGAATTCCCCTCTGCTGTCGGGCAAGAAGCAGTTTCAGTCACTCCTGCCCGCACAGTTCAATGCGTAACATTGATTCCATTTTCAACATTAGATGTAGTATTACGTAAGAAGAACTTGAAGGGATCGTATCTCATCAAAGTCAAATTGATAATTAGAATCTTCTTTTATCATTTGAGTGATGAGTTAAGTGCAGGGCGGACGAGAAATGGACATTTAGAACATGTATTTTTAAGTGGTGAATCTTCAAATAACGCTAATGAGATCAAGATAAACAACCGGTACATCTCGGGTGAAGTGGTGAAAGGAATTGATATGTAGATTAAAGAAATCTTCACGCGATGTTCTTCGAGAAGTATTGAGAAATTATCTTATAGCATCACTAGACTTACAGGCTCAGTCAGGATCACATTGAGTTGCTGTTCTCCAGGATACGACGAAGGGGTGGTTGGAATAACAATCCCAACTCTCAGCAGTTGAAATACGCTTTGCGCTCTCTTCTCCTAAGAAACGAAATCAAAAGCTCGGACTCTGCAAACTGCATGGATTTCGAAGGTCATCGATCGGATGTGAGTCTCGATTTTCGCATCTCTGCCCGCAGTGCTCCCGAGCAGACTTACACAATTGAAGACTGGATGGATGTCGACGAGATCTCCGATCTCTTGCTAACAGTAGATAGAGAAGTGCTGAGCGTAGTCTGGAAGCATGATGTCTTAAAATACATCGCTGGCTACATTGTGAGAAACATTCGGCAGAAACTCCGGTGTCCTCAATGTGTAAATTCCCTGCTAGACTATGGCAACTGCTCTCGTCTCATATTTAGAAGAGATCGCGGCGGCCTGATTATCCCATCAGATGGTGTCAATAAGTTAATTGAAACAACAGAAAAAGTTCTTCGCCACTACATGCCCAAAAATGCCTCTGACTGGAAATTGCCAACTCATCGATTCATAGACCTCCGCATTGAATCACGAGTCCTTCAATTTTTTGGAAGCCGGGTTTATGATTTGTTTCCTGAACTCAATGGACATGAATTAGATGCCTCAGTGGAGGAAGAAAATCATATTATAAAACTCGTTCGACTCATCGTCAATACCTATGTCAAAGTAAGACTTCACGCAGTTGCAAAGTATTTCAATCGCCGATCTGTGCTGAAAGACCGTCCTTCTCAACGAAAGAGACTCAATAAACTCATTCTTTTCCGCAATGAGTAATGTAAGTAGAATGCTTTCATTTCACTAATTTTATACTTACCATTATCACAAATGAAGTTTTTGCAATTTGATTTATGTCTTGGGAGATACTATGATTGTGGTCTTTTTCCGTGATAATACCAGGTTATTTAATCAACTTACTATCGTGTTGATGTATATCAGTCGTTTATCTTTAATACTAGAGATGAGTTTGATGAGTATTGAACTGTAATTATCTGATAAAGTGGATTTAACTTCATTTAGTTTGAGGCGAAAATACACGTGTCTGTCGCTCGCCAAGAGCTTCTTGCCCGACAGCTGCGTTCAGAGGTGGAGACACAAATTTAGGGAAGTCCGCGATCTCCTTTACCCTCTATATCAATGGGCTGGACTGGACAAAGCGCTCTTCTATTAATAGAATTCTCTCTCTCCATTCTCTCCCTCACTGTATCACAGGCTTGAAGCGACCGAGATATTATGCAACACTCATTGAGGATTCTTCCATTCATTCACAATTTAATGAATGAACAATAATACAACTTGCAACCTTGATTGACCAAAAAATTGACAAGCGGTGAAATTCAGGCATAGTCAGAATCATGGTCAGAATGATATAAAGTTCACGGTCAAGTCAAGAATTTTGAGCAATTTTTTTCATTGTCATCGATATGTCATGCAAATATATATGAAGCATTGCAACCAAAGATGTTTGACGCAACATTTCACGATTGAATGCATCATCATCATGTAGCGAAAATCACTGAGAGAAATGAGAGCTAAGGTTATTTATTCCAAGGAAAAACTTGCCTAGATGTGCCAGACAGCCGATCGATGACAGTTTCGGGCCAGTCCACTAACATTGGAGATTCGTTTTTCTTAGAAATCACAACAAATTCGCTGCTCAATGTGTGTGACAACTCTGGGGTCGTTCTATTTCAAAATTAGCTCGTGTGAATTTAAGGGCTGACTCACGACCACTCCCTGTCAAAAAAATAAACGTGAAAATTGGGGGGGGGGGCAAACCTCGACTTCAAGACATCACATTTCACGTCAATTTTTGGATGAGAGCGGTCACAAATTGATATGATCATGCATTTTTACTTCCAAATAAGCCATTTTCGAAAAATTTGTTGGTCCCAATTTTTTCATGTGGCCCAAGACTTTTTGACGAGGGACCCACGACTCATTTTCTCGCGGGAAATGCATCGATCTAGTTTGATTAAATGCGTTCGAATTTCTGCATCAGAAGCATCTTTTTCCACAAGCATTCTACATTTGAGTCTTAATTAGAAACTCTGAAGCTGATTGCCGAAATTTTTGCAATTTATCAGTTTTGCGAAGCCGGAATATTGCCTTTCTGACATCATGGAGGCTAGTTAAATGCTAAAACCAGACATATGATGAAGGTCGCCGTTGACACTCGAGGCAACTGCTGACAGCGTTCGCCAGGCAACGGTCGCCCACATACAGTCGAGGCGACCGCCACCAGGAGTCGCCGGGCGGCGGCGACTTCGGCGACGCCGAGGGCTGTCGCGGCGACCGCTGGGCGACTTTTGTGGTTGATAGGGTACGGTCTTCCCAAGACGCATAAGTCTAATGTGCCTGTTCGTCCTATCTTATCGATGACAAAGACTGTTTATGAGAACGTCTCAAAATGGTTGGTATCTTTACTCAAACCTGTTGAGAGGTGTTTCTCGAACTTCTGTGTTAAGGATTCGTTCACTTGCCAGCATAGCAAAGCATTCGTGGCATTGATTCATCTGCCACGTCTATGATGTCTTTTGACGTTAGTGCCCTTTTCACTAATGTTCCCGTGAGTGAGACTATCCGGCTCATTGTTGACACGGTAAGAAAGTGTCCTAACCTTTGTGGAATCCCTGCCGACATTCTGAGTGAGCTTCTTTACAAGTGTTCTAGCAATGTGCAATTTTTATTTGACGGTCAGTTTTACCGTCAAGTAGATGGTGTAGCCATGGGCAGTGCTCTCGGCCCTCTCTTTGCCAACATTTTCATGGGAAACCTTGAGAGTAGTTTGTCTAGTCATATTGATTCCTTGTGTCATGTGTATTATCGTTATGTTGACGACACGTTCGCTCTTGTGAAGAGCAGGGAGGCAGGAGAATCTTTACTTGACATTTTCAATAGCTTTCATCCTCATATAAATTTTACTTATGAATGTGAAAAGCAGGGCAGACTACCGTTTCTTGATGTTTCTATACAACGCATGCCTGACGGGAAACTGTGTACCACAGTGCACCGTAAACCAACTTTTTCAGGTGTTTACATGAGTTTTCACAGTTTCGTGCCCATTGCCTATAAAAGAGGCCTTGTCCGTTCTCTATTTATTCGTGCGCTTCGTATTTGTTCTGATGAAATGTTAGACCAAGAATTCAATACCATTCGTGCTATTTTGAAGTCTAATGCTTATCCTGAGCACTTCATCGATCAATATAAAGTCACTGAGATCAATAATGTTTCTGTTGCCACCACTGAAAGAAAGGCTGTTTATGTCAACTTGCCTTTCTATGGTGACAAATCTAGTCTCTTCATTCGCAAATCGATCGATGAACAGTAGTAAGTAAAACTCCACTTCTGGATAGCGCAAGATGGCCGCCATGGAAAAATGGTCGCTGACGTCCCCCCCCTCTGGAACGACAGAGGTCTGTCGTGGTGTGCCGGCCAGGTTGGTCCAGGTTCGCTGACGTCCCCCCCTCCCTTCGATAAACGACAGAGTGTCGTGGTGGACTTGGGCGACCGCCAGGTTTTGTCTTGAGGCTATAGTGTGTGATGATTTTCGTGAAATCTGATGAATGTTGTGTTGAAAATGGGATGTTTCGAGTGGAAGCAGTGCTCTGATGTGAAAACGGAGGCCAGATTCGGATTCAGCGTGAAATTCTGCATCTGTATGGTGAATTTGAAAGCAATCGGAGAGAAAAAATTTTCGCTGACGTCCCCCCCCTCTGGACAGCTCGCTTCGATTTTGGCTTCCAGTGGACGGATTTTGTCGTGCCATAGCTCGTTTGAAAGCTAAGAATGAGACAAATTCAGTGAAACAAACGGCTTGTTCATATCTGTCTTCGTTTAGATGTGAGACGCCATTTAAGATTTTGGGAGATTGGCGAAAAACGACAGAGTTAGAATTTTGGACGTTTTGGGCTGTAGCTTCAAAACGAAGCATCGGATTGGAAAACGGATTTCAGATTTGAAATCAGCATGAAATTCTCTATCAACATGGTGAGTTTCAAGTCAATCGGAGAGAAAAAATTTTCAACATTTTTCGAAAAAACGACAGAGTTAGAATTTTGGTCGTTTTGGGCTGTAGCTTCAAAACGAACCATAGGATGTGAAAACGGATTTCAGATTCGGATTCAGCGTGAAATTCTGCATCGGTATGGTGAATTTGAACGCCATCGGAGAGAAAAAATTTTCGCTGACGTCCCCCCGGCACCGACCTTCCAATTTTGCTTCTAGTTGATGGATTTTGTCGTGCAATAGCTCGTTTGAAAGCTAAGAGTGAGACAAATTCACTGAAAGAATCGGCTTGTTCATATCTGTCTTCGTTTAGATGTGAGAAGCCATTTAAGATTTTGGGAGATTGGCGAAAAACGACAGAGTTAGAATTTTGGACGTTTTGGGCTGTAGCTTCAAAACGAAGCATCGGATGGGAAAACGGGGGCCAGATTCTACATGGAAATGGTGTATTTCCAGCTCAATCGGAGCACTGGAACCGGAGATAGACGGATTTAAAGATTTGGATGATGGGTATTACGTCATCAGCTGATCGCCACACACTATATAAGCTGGGAACCGACAGAGACTTGTCATTAATACGAGAGATTGTCAAAGGTAGGTCGTCTCTCTGAGCTCCGATGATAGCTTCGGACATTCCAAATTCCGGGTTTCTTTAAAAACCGACTTAGAAAATTTCATTGCTGATATCAGCTAAGGCGTCAGACTTAGAGGTTAGCCAGGAGATGGCCTTCGTCTCCAGGCCATAAAAGACTCCAAAACTTTAAAGGCTTGTAACTTTGCTTCTACAAGTCCGTTTGACTTGATTCAAAAAAGGTTCGGTCGCTATTGATCTGCCCTAAGTGATAAAGTACTTATAAAATTTCATAAGTAGTGCTAAAAAGTTGAAAAATTTAAATTCACTAGTTTTGGAGGTTTTCTGGGGTTTTCGACCCTGCTGAAGTCAATGAAAGGATTTCTAATGATGTTTGAGCCAGTCTTCTCATGGCATAAGCGGCTTTTCACTGAAAGCGAGCAAGACACGGAGAGTTTTGCTGTAATATTCCACTGACAGGGTGTTCCTTCGGGACGGCGGACGATGCCGTAGGGATAAGTGTGGCAAGGGAGTGTGTCATATTTTAGACCGAAACCGCTGGGGCAACTCATGTTGGGCATTTGACACAGTTCTCAACGTAGCACTTTGAACGCCAATCGGTTGAGTCTTAGCTATCTTGTCATGGGTGGCCTCTAAACATCTCCATTGCAAAACGCTGGTGAATCAAGCTCTCTACGGCTTGCTATCAAGCTGATCAAAGCAATGACTTGGGATGTTTCCTCATGGTTTTCAAGTATGCTGAGTTCAAATCTGCTATCAGATTTCAAATTTAACAAAGTCTAAGGCAGCTTTGAGGGGCTAGATCCCAGCTACTGTTCACTACCTTTGACTCGGCGTTGCTGTTACCACTTCGGGGCAGTGACAATGATGTCTTAAGCTGTAAATAGCGGGTATCGGGGAAGATCTCTCACTTCCCTAGTGATCAGTACAAGGCCTTCGGGCTGTCGACGGGATCGAGTGTCACTCACTATACTCAAATCTATCATTCCTCACTAAGTGTATAATCATTGTTTTCCGTTTTTCGCTTCAGAAATGCCGAAATACAATTATGTCAAGACCAGTTTCAAACTGTGTCAATGCCGGAAGGTATTCCGAGCTGACGCCTTCAAGAAACACGCTTGCACTAGCAAGAAACAGATAGGGGTCGCTCGCTACTATTGCGGAGCCCACAAAGTCAGTCGCTTAAGTGAGTGACTGGAGGATTGGCACTCACAACACAGCGAGTGTCAAACAGGCGAAGTAGGCGAAGAAGAACGGAGTTCACTCTTCGCCACTGAGCTCCGTTCTTTGGAGCCACAATCCGCCAACGAGCAAGAACGGAGTTCACTCTTCGCCACTGAGGCCACTGAGCTACAATCCGCCATTGAAGCGATTGCCGCTGTATCCTCACTTAGTAGCGAGAGCTCGCTGTCCAGCAGCGATAGTGAGGAGGAGGAGGAGGGACAACTACAGTCGCAACCTATCGAGGACGTCGACCTCGATCGCGAGACCCCTGCAGCCGTGACTGCGAGCGGAATTGCAACGCAGTGTCGCAATTTTGTCAAGCGCCCGCCGGTGATCGCCGAACGGGAGAAACTAAAGAAAGAGGTGGAGAAGTTGAAGGAGGAGGCCTTCTCATACAAGGCAAAGTATGAGGACCTAAAGAACGTGGCCGTAGAGATGAAGAAGGCGAAGGAGAGATTAAGCGAGCGGGATGGCGAGTTGGAGCAGGAGAGGCTCAAGACTCTCGAGGGGAAAGCCAGAGAAGAGGCTTTGCTAGCAGAGAGGGAAAGTAGGGAGAAGGAGATACGAAGGTTGAAGGAGGAAGTGGAGAGACTTCGTGTGCAGATGGCTAAGGCTGTCGAGACGAACCACGAGCTGCACCGTTCGGCGCAGCTGGTGGATCTCGACCGAAGGGTGCGTTCCAGTCGTCTGCACATCCCTATTAGAAAGGGGAGAGTAGCAGAAACTCCTCTCTTGTACGAGCGTGGAAGAGGGGAGAAATGCTACTCTGTGGTGAAGAAAGGGGTGGAGTGTCTGCACTTCACCTTCGATCATCGTGATCCGATCTCGAATTTCCTTTATGAGGAAGCGTCCGAGAAGATCTGTAAGTAAAAATGACTAAATTAAAATGTAAGATGATAACTCACTACTTCTTTCTTTACAGACATCCAAGAGAAGCGACCACCCGCCCTAATGCCGCAGCCGCAGTCGAAACTGCAAGCCTGAGTCCCTATCACACACCCCGAGAACGCCACAAACGGTCCTTATGGGGCCACCATGGGGCAAGACATGATAGAACCTCCTCGCGGTTCGCCCTGGGCAGTCTTGAGACTGGCGAATACTATCATTAAGTTGAATCTGCTATCAGTCAACTTGAACGTTGCAAATGAAGTTCGGTGTAATACTTCCTTTCGACGGGCGTTCCTGTAAAGGACGGCGGTGAAACCTGTAGCTATGTATACCGCAAGGGACATTCGGCAATGGTCAATCTTGTTAAACCTCTCTGCGTCATGTTTGCAAGTGATTGCCTCTGTCTCAACGTAGTATGCATTCGCGCCAGGACGACATTTAGCCAACTGTCGAAGGTTGCCTAAAACTATCCATTGCATACGTTATGAGAACCATGAGTTCTACCTGTCTCTATCAATGAGATGAATTGATGAATGGAATTAAATGGGAGGACACTCACGCGTCACACGCAACATAACACACTTCTCTCTTCCGTAGGCTAACAAGCTCTTTACACATGGATCGCAGTCGATTGCTATCCCAGAATCATGTAAGCTATCTTAATTTTATTTAACACTATTTCATCTACCATTATCATCCATATGAAATGTTATAAGAATTGCAAGTTAAACTAAGTGTGCTACTATTTCCAAATGAAAAAGTATACATGGTTAAATCATCCACTGAAGCCCCATTCAAGTAAGTCAGTATGAAAGCAAAGATAATACGAAATAAAAATTTATTATGGCATGTATTTCAAAAGGTCTTCATCGTCAATATCGTCCCAGAGTCTGGCTTCACATAGATCACAAAAACAGTTCACTTGCTTCAATCGTTCTTCCACTGCGAGCCTCACTTTGTCAATATACTCCCACTCCGCCATAGTTCGTGGCTGGGAGTTAGGGGTGTACCATTCCCATAATTGGTGGAGGAATTTGGTGCTGGTGATCTCCATCACATCATCAGTATCGTACTGCAGATACTTCCACCTCACACCTGTTAAGTCGGGATCCTCCTTCTCACATACACTCTCCTCTTCGTCATCCGCTGCTAATGACAACTTTCTGATATTGTCGAGTCGGTACACCTTCTCTACCTTCCCCTTCGTTGGAGCGTTTGGTGCAACGGGCGCCCTTGGTGATGAGCATAGAGAAGAGAATTTTGTATTCGGTGTTTTTGGAGGGCTTGTCATGTTGACTGTGAATAATAACTTTGAAATGTTTCCTAATTCTTAAGTATAAACAAGCAACCAATCAAAATCAACAGCCAATGAATGATGAATATGAAAGTATATATGTAAAGTGACATCCGTGTCATTTCACCCTGTCTTTGAGACGTGTAAGTAAAGTGTTCTCTAGCGAATTCTATTTGAGGCGTACAAGTGAGCTGCTCTCTAGTAAAATCTTATTTTTAGACGTATTATTTAAGTGAAGTCTCTATCTTGTTGAAGAATCAACCTTAAACATAATTTCGTTGAAATGGTAAGTTAAGGAATTCATCAGTCATCTCCCTCAAACGTGTGGCTAATAGCATCTTCCTCAATTTCAGGCATCAACTTCATCACCAACGCCCTCCCTTCTCGAGGAAAGTTTAGAGTTGTTGAGTCAAGGTAGGTTGTAACAATACACTGAGACTTGAACAGAGATGATAGAATGATTTCTCTTTCAGGTGATACCAGTCCCATCTCGAGCGAGTCGGATAACAACAGCGAATCCATGTCAACATTGTCGCGGGAATGCAACGATCGGGAATGTGCTGACTGTGGACACATCTTCACGAGGAAGCGTGATCTCGTCCGACACATCAAGCGAGGTGTTTGTAGACCTAAGTCAGCATCAATCTCCGAAGGTGGGGATGATTCTGTTAACGATGTCTCCTTTTCTTGCGATTTATGCATTCAGTCTTTTGAGTCACATTTTGAACTATCTTCACATAGACTTCGACATACACACAGTGACGATAGTTATACTAAAAGCACCTCCTCTATCCGACTCTCTGAAGTGTCGATAAATAATTTAGTGAGGAACTACCAGATGGAATCCTCAGAAACCATTACTGACTTTGAAGAATGGTTTCATCAAAATTCATCTTTGATTGGTGCGCTCTTCAACAATTTAGCCAATTTTAGAATGAAGGCGCTCATCTATCTCAAAATAAAATATGTAAAAATCGACCACCATACTGGTCAAATAGTAGAGAGGTTGGAGTTTCACATACCCTCCTCTCCTGCAACCGAAGTTGTAGACTGCGAGTCTTGGATAAATTTTCATATCCAAGAGTTAAAATTAAACATAGATAAATTTAACGACCGTGATAGTGGTCTCGTTTTTGATGGTATTGAGACCGCCATGATTAAAATCACTTTATTAGAGAACTACTCTGGACGAGGCTCCTTTAAACTTCCGAAAAATTTAAAAAATAAAACAGCAGTCATTTCTATAGATTGCGAATCGCACTGTTTTAAGTATGCCGTCCTCTCCATTCTCCACTATAATGATGTACAGAATAGCCGATACCGTAAGAGTAAGCATCAACAGTGGGAGAATGAATTAAAGTTTGATGACTGCAATAGTGAAGATATGAAAATTAAAGATATTGAAAAATTTGAAAAATTGAACAACATCAAAATAGTTCTCCATGTTTGGGAAAAGGGATTGAAGGGTGTCCGCTACAACTCGCGTTCGAGTTGTTAGGAGCACGTTGTCAACCTTTTATTAGTAAGACAGGATGATAGTGAGGAATGGCACTACTGCGGTATTCCCAAAATTTCTCGCTTATACCACCACTTAAGAAATTCTAGCTCATCAGAGATTTATTACTGTGACAGATGCATTCGCAACTTTAGGAGTAAAAATAAATTTGAAACTCATTACGAATGGTGTAAGCGAGGTAAACTACAAATGGAGCGCATGCCCAAAGATAAGGAGTTTTCATATAGAGAGAATGGTGATGAACTAAGTCCTCTTCGTGTCATCTATGCTGACATCGAATGCTATATCGATGATAACACCCATCGAGCAGCAGCCATTTCCTGCTATGAAGTATGGCATGACCATTTCCAAAATAGAAAAAATAAAATGCACGTCTGGCAAGTTGAGGATTGTATTTACCAATTCCTACAATTCCTCGAACAGGCTGTAAAATTTCAACAAAAGTATGATGGTGAACTCTATCGCAGATCATTGCATATGACAGCAGATGATCAAGCAAAATTTGATAGTTGCAACGTTTGCCTCAAATGTAGGAAAACATTTGATGATGATAAGATTAAGAAAGTGCGCGACCATTATCACATCACTGGTAAATTTAGAAACGCACTATGTTCAAAATGCAATTTTTCACTTAGGATGAAACGGCGTACATTACCCGTCATTTTCCATAATTTCAAGGGCTACGACAGCCATATGATAATAAAAGGAGGTTTAGGTCAAATGAAAGAGTGGAAGCTTGATGTAATAGCACAAACGAGAGAGAAGTTTATGGCCATGACAGCAAAAGTGCCTGTCGATAAAACTAAAGAAAATAAGACGGTCTATTTTGATATAAAATTTTTAGATTCCTACCAATTTGTGACTGCATCACTGGCCTCTCTCGTACAAAATCTAAAGTCTCTTCCACTAACACAAAATCTTAAGAAACAATATCCAAATCTAACCGATGAAGTCATCACACGGAAAGGAGTCTTTCCATATGCATATTTTGATGCGATTAGTAAACTCGGCGAGACTTCTCTTCCGCCCATAGATAAATTTAAAAATGATTTGACCGGCGCAGAATGTAAGACCGAAGATTATGATCATGCACAAGATGCATGGATAAAATTTGACTGCCACACATTTGGCGAATATATGATTGCCTATCTTAAGTTAGATGTATTTTTGCTGGCTGATGTATTTCAGGAGTTTCGACGAGTGGCATTAGAAGAAGATAAGTTAGATCCCGTCCACTTTGTCAGTCTGCCAGCCATGTCATTTAAGTCTGCTTTTAAAATGACTGGTGAGACCATTCATCTCTTACAAGATCCAGAGATGTATAATTTATTTGAGTGAGGAATTCGCGGTGGTCTCACATTTGTAAATAAACATAGGTTAAAATCAAAATTAGTAGGCAATGATCAGACTCATCTTAAGTATTATGACCAAAATAATTTTTATGGTAGTTCACTATCCAAACCACTCCCTCACTCTGAGTTTAGCTGGTTAGATGATAGTGAAATTCAGCATCTCTCCAACCCTTCTAACATACTAGCAATTCCAGATGAAGGTGATTGGGGATATTATTTTGAGATAGATCTAATCTATCCAAATAATATTAAACATAAAACCGTAGATTTTCCATTCGCACCCGAATCAGGTGAAGTGACCAAAGATATGTTTTCCGACTTTATGAAACAATTTCATAAAGATTTAGAATCATGCGGTCAACCCGACTATAAGCCTTGCCGCAAACTTTTACTAACCCAATATGATAAGGAAAACTATCTAGTTCACTTTAGCATCTTAAAATTTTATTTAGAAATGGGCATGATTTTAAAAAGAGTTCACCGCATTATTAAATTTAGACAGAAAGCCTTCCTCAAACCATATATTGATAGCAACAGCCAGAAACGTGCACTAGCCCAAAATAATTTTGAAAAGGATTTTTATAAGTATAAGAATAATAGTCTATTTGGTAAGACGATGGAGGATGTTAGAAAGCGTGTAAACTATAAACTAGTCAATGATGTTACAAAATTTAAGAAATTGGTCTCATCACCTCTATTCATCGATAGAGACATTATCGATGACGACCTTGTAGGTGTTAAAATGATAAAATCTGAAGTTGAGTTGAGCAAGCCCATCTATATTGGCCAAGCTGTACTAGATTACTCTAAGCTTGAAATGTACCAACTCTTTTATAAAATACTAAAGCCATGTCCTCTCGTAAAAGAGGTTCGTTTGTTGGGTGGTGATACAGATAGTTTCTTCTTAGGTATTACCACTCAAAAAGATTTAAATTTCAATGAAGTAGGAAAATCTTTAGAAAGATATTTTGATACATCAAATTATCCTACTGATCACCCACTCTACTCCATCAAAAATAAGGCAAAACTTGGCTGCTTTAAGGATGAGACAGCAGGGAAGGAAATAGATGAAATGATTCTCCTCCGCCCAAAAATGTACAGTATGAAATTAAAGGATAGAGACGATAGTATTAAGCGCGCTAAAGGCATATCAAGATCATTGGTCTCTAACATGAAACATAAAAATTTCAGGGAAGCCTATAGAAATAAGATATAACGTTTGTCAATATGACAATCTTAAAATCTAAGTTGCATGAGATCAAAACTCATACTTTTAGGAAATTGGCGCTTTCAGCATGGGAGGATAAGAGGTGCTGGTTAGAACATAACATATCTCTTCCACATGGACATCCTGACACAAACATACCACCACCCAAAAGAATTAAACTCACACTACCACATTCAGGAGACGTCTTAGCATAATCATCCTTAACTTAGTATTTTCATGTTGATTTCTGTTGATAAACATTGCTGTTTTATGTATCGCATGAGATCGTTTCTTCCTTGTGAATATATGCCTACAGTCAGCCCATTCCCCCTATATCTGTGAAAAGACTTTTTCATACACATATTTTTATTTCAATAAACATATCACAATGACTTCACTTTGTTTTCCGAAACACTAAAGTTACGAGGGATTTAGTATCTTTCACATGGATGCACTCTTGTAAACCATTGGTAATTTTGATAGCAATAGAGGGTATAGTTTGTTTGACGACGGGATGATAGAAAATAGATTCAAACATCTTCTCGACTATTCCATATGAAGCGTCTTTATCATGAATGAAATCACGTAAAATGTATTCGTTTTTCTCACCAACAGAAATAGGTAGAATCAAATCACTTTGAATGTAAAGGTGCTGTTCATGTTTATCAAGTGTCATTGGTGTTTCTATACCAATCGTATGCGCAGCAGTAAACACAGTTTGTAGCATTGAAAAACAAAAGAGTTTTTTCAAATTTTTACTCAATTGACATTGAATGTCATCACCCAGTTTCAGAACAACGCGTTGATTTTCAATTGAAAACGAAATGTGGTGTGTCTTTACATCATATTTACATCACATGCTTCAACTTCTGTTGTATATAAGGATTTACTACATGAATGAAGCTTTCAACTGTATGATATAGACGCGGCATTATATTGATAGCAACTTCAGATTCTTGATAAGACTGGTAAATTTTCTTGATGCGATCACCATAGATGTCCACCCACCATTCATCATTAACTCAATCAGCTTTAGTGTGATATTCATGAGAAGCATACACCAGACCGCTTCCAATAATAGGGGTTGGATGTCTTACGAAATGACGCAAGGTTGGAGAGAAATAAACTGTAAGTTTGTCATTATATTTCTGAATGACCAACTTATTTTTGTCCGCCATAATTTTCTCTCCATACTTCTTACCCACAGTCTCATTCCATCGTTTTACTAACTCAATAAGTGATAAAGGTTGAACAC
Organism: Prostheceraeus crozeri; assembly: GCA_907163375.1. Lineage (NCBI taxonomy): Eukaryota > Metazoa > Platyhelminthes > Polycladida > Euryleptidae > Prostheceraeus > Prostheceraeus crozeri. The sequence continues at coordinate 70,208 of CAJQUW010014161.1, read as the reverse complement.
CACGCTTTTTCAAAATGATGCGTTCTTCGCATTCTACAACATCTTCATCAAATATTTTAAATTTATAATGGAATTTGTTGATTCGATTTGAATAAACTTTTTTAACATTTGCAGTAGCAATTGACGTTAGATGTAGTCCATGGCCAAAACCGAGATGTGGATAGAATTCATTATCCAACCTCAGTGTAAGACCTTTAGTAAAAGAATGAAAGCGAAGGAACTGTCTCCCACTCCAATGATAGATAGCAAACTCATAAACTTTCTGATCCTTATTCTTCATGATGGAAGTATTACCACTGTTGAATGCCTTAATAATTTTCTCATTCCTGAATGGTTCATAATAATCTGATTTTATCTGAATTCATTCATAGTTCCACTTTCCATCTGACGTTAAATTGTATGGGAACTGGAATGCATTATTCATCGTTATTCCATCATGGGTGCGAAGAGTCAATATCATTTCTTCCAAATCATTCACATTCTGAATATTGCTATCATAGCAAATACTAGAAACGCCAACCTCCCATTCACCTGCTAAATGTAGTGGGCGATTTAATTCTATTCGATAGTCTGATGGTTTATTTTTGGGAAATTTATTCATAGAAGCATTACTGGGCAAGTAGATTGGAAACGAGTCCTTATTTTCACTTTCCATATTATTCACATTGGAAAAATATATTAGCATACTTTTGCATTAACTCTTCATTCGGAAATGGAGTGTGATACTTGTCAAAGCATCTTTATGAAAAGTGATTTGATTCTACCTATTTCTGTTGGTGAGAAAAACGAATACATTTTACGTGATTTCATTCATGATAAAGACGCTTCATATGGAATAGTCGAGAAGATGTTTGAATCTATTTTCTATCATCCCGTCGTCAAACAAACTATACCCTCTATTGCTATCAAAATTACCAATGGTTTACAAGAGTGCATCCATGTGAAAGATACTAAATCCCTCGTAACTTTAGTGTTTCGGAAAACAAAGTGAAGTCATTGTGATATGTTTATTGAAATAAAAATATGTGTATGAAAAAGTCTTTTCACAGATATAGGGGGAATGGGCTGACTGTAGGCATATATTCACAAGGAAGAAACGATCTCATGCGATACATAAAACAGCAATGTTTATCAACAGAAATCAACATGAAAATACTAAGTTAAGGATGATTATGCTAAGACGTCTCCTGAATGTGGTAGTGTGAGTTTAATTCTTTTGGGTGGTGGTATGTTTGTGTCAGGATGTCCATGTGGAAGAGATATGTTATGTTCTAACCAGCACCTCTTATCCTCCCATGCTGAAAGCGCCAATTTCCTAAAAGTATGAGTTTTGATCTCATGCAACTTAGATTTTAAGATTGTCATATTGACAAACGTTATATCTTATTTCTATAGGCTTCCCTGAAATTTTTATGTTTCATGTTAGAGACCAATGATCTTGATATGCCTTTAGCGCGCTTAATACTATCGTCTCTATCCTTTAATTTCATACTGTACATTTTTGGGCGGAGGAGAATCATTTCATCTATTTCCTTCCCTGCTGTCTCATCCTTAAAGCAGCCAAGTTTTGCCTTATTTTTGATGGAGTAGAGTGGGTGATCAGTAGGATAATTTGATGTATCAAAATATCTTTCTAAAGATTTTCCTACTTCATTGAAATTTAAATCTTTTTGAGTGGTAATACCTAAGAAGAAACTATCTGTATCACCACCCAACAAACGAACCTCTTTTACGAGAGGACATGGCTTTAGTATTTTATAAAAGAGTTGGTACATTTCAAGCTTAGAGTAATCTAGTACAGCTTGGCCAATATAGATGGGCTTGCTCAACTCAACTTCAGATTTTATCATTTTAACACCTACAGGGTCGTCATCGATAATGTCTCTATCGATGAATAGAGGTGATGAGACCAATTTCTTAAATTTTGTAACATCATTGACTAGTTTATAGTTTACACGTTTTCTAACATCCTCCATCGTCTTACCAAATAGACTATTATTCTTATACTTATAAAAATCCTTTTCAAAATTATTTTGGGCTAGTGCACGTTTCTGGCTGTTGCTATCAATATATGGTTTGAGGAAGGCTTTCTGTCTAAATTTAATAATGCGGTGAACTCTTTTTAAAATCATGCCCATTTCTAAATAAAATTTTAAGATGCTAAAGTGAACTAGATAGTTTTCCTTATCATATTGGGTTAGTAAAAGTTTGCGGCAAGGCTTATAGTCGGGTTGACCGCATGATTCTAAATCTTTATGAAATTGTTTCATAAAGTCGGAAAACATATCTTTGGTCACTTCACCTGATTCGGGTGCGAATGGAAAATCTACGGTTTTATGTTTAATATTATTTGGATAGATTAGATCTATCTCAAAATAATATCCCCAATCACCTTCATCTGGAATTGCTAGTATGTTAGAAGGGTTGGAGAGATGCTGAATTTCACTATCATCTAACCAGCTAAACTCAGAGTGAGGGAGTGGTTTGGATAGTGAACTACCATAAAAATTATTTTGGTCATAATACTTAAGATGAATCTGATCATTGCCTACTAATTTTGATTTTAACCTATGTTTATTTACAAATGTGAGACCACCGCGAATTCCTCAATCAAATAAATTATATATCTCTGGATCTTGTAAGAGATGAATGGTCTCACCAGTCATTTTAAAAGCAGACTTAAATGACATGGCTGGCAGACTGACAAAGTGGACGGGATCTAACTTATCTTCTTCTAATGCCACTCGTCGAAACTCCTGAAATACATCAGCCAGCAAAAATACATCTAACTTAAGATAGGCAATCATATATTCGCCAAATGTATGGCAGTCAAATTTTATCCATGCATCTTGTGCATGATCATAATCTTCGGTCTTACATTCTGCGCCGGTCAAATCATTTTTAAATTTATCTATGGGCGGAAGAGAAGTCTCGCCGAGTTTACTAATCGCATCAAAATATGCATATGGAAAGACTCCTTTCCGTGTGATGACTTCATCGGTTAGATTTGGATATTGTTTCTTAAGATTTTGTGTTAGTGGAAGAGACTTTAGATTTTGTACGAGAGAGGCCAGTGATGCAGTCATAAATTGGTAGGAATCTAAAAATTTTATATCAAAATAGACCGTCTTATTTTCTTTAGTTTTATTGACAGGCACTTTTGCTGTCATGGCCATAAACTTCTCTCTCGTTTGTGCTATTACATCAAGCTTCCACTCTTTCATTTGACCTAAACCTCCTTTTATTATCATATGGCTGTCGTAGCCCTTGAAATTATGGAAAATGACGGGTAATGTACGCCGTTTCATCCTAAGTGAAAAATTGCATTTTGAACATAGTGCGTTTCTAAATTTACCAGTGATGTGATAATGGTCGCGCACTTTCTTAATCTTATCATCATCAAATGTTTTCCTACATTTGAGGCAAACGTTGCAACTATCAAATTTTGCTTGATCATCTGCTGTCATATGCAATGATCTGCGATAGAGTTCACCATCATACTTTTGTTGAAATTTTACAGCCTGTTCGAGGAATTGTAGGAATTGGTAAATACAATCCTCAACTTGCCAGACGTGCATTTTATTTTTTCTATTTTGGAAATGGTCATGCCATACTTCATAGCAGGAAATGGCTGCTGCTCGATGGGTGTTATCATCGATATAGCATTCGATGTCAGCATAGATGACACGAAGAGGACTTAGTTCATCGCCATTCTCTCTATATGAAAACTCCTTATCTTTGGGCATGCGCTCCATTTGTAGTTTACCTCGCTTACACCATTCGTAATGAGTTTCAAATTTATTTTTACTCCTAAAGTTGCGAATGCATCTGTCACAGTAATAAATCTCTGATGAGCTAGAATTTCTTAAGTGGTGGTATAAGCGAGAAATTTTGGGAATACCGCAGTAGTGCCATTCCTCACTATCATCCTGTCTTACTAATAAAAGGTTGACAACGTGCTCCTAACAACTCGAACGCGAGTTGTAGCGGACACCCTTCAATCCCTTTTCCCAAACATGGAGAACTATTTTGATGTTGTTCAATTTTTCAAATTTTTCAATATCTTTAATTTTCATATCTTCACTATTGCAGTCATCAAACTTTAATTCATTCTCCCACTGTTGATGCTTACTCTTACGGTATCGGCTATTCTGTACATCATTATAGTGGAGAATGGAGAGGACGGCATACTTAAAACAGTGCGATTCGCAATCTACAGAAATGACTGCTGTTTTATTTTTTAAATTTTTCGGAAGTTTAAAGGAGCCTCGTCCAGAGTAGTTCTCTAATAAAGTGATTTTAATCATGGCGGTCTCAATACCATCAAAAACGAGACCACTATCACGGTCGTTAAATTTATCTATGTTTAATTTTAACCCTTGGATATGAAAATTTATCCAAGACTCGCAGTCTACAACTTCGGTTGCAGGAGAGGAGGGTATGTGAAACTCCAACCTCTCTACTATTTGACCAGTATGGTGGTCGATTTTTACATATTTTATTTTGAGATAGATGAGCGCCTTCATTCTAAAATTGGCTAAATTGTTGAAGAGCGCACCAATCAAAGATGAATTTTGATGAAACCATTCTTCAAAGTCAGTAATGGTTTCTGAGGATTCCATCTGGTAGTTCCTCACTAAATTATTTATCGACACTTCAGAGAGTCGGATAGAGGAGGTGCTGTTAGTATAACTATCGTCACTGTGTGTATGTCGAAGTCTATGTGAAGATAGTTCAAAATGTGACTCAAAAGACTGAATGCATAAATCGCAAGAAAAGGAGACATCGTTAACAGAATCATCCCCACCTTCGGAGATTGATGCTGACTTAGGTCTACAAACACCTCGCTTGATGTGTCGGACGAGATCACGCTTCCTCGTGAAGATGTGTCCACAGTCAGCACATTCCCGATCGTTGCATTCCCGCGACAATGTTGACATGGAGTCGCTGTTGTTATCCGACTCGCTCGAGATGGGACTGGTATCACCTGAAAGAGAAATCATTCTATCATCTCTGTTCAAGTCTCAGTGTATTGTTACAACCTACCTTGACTCAACAACTCTAAACTTTCCTCGAGAAGGGAGGGCGTTGGTGATGAAGTTGATGCCTGAAATTGAGGAAGATGCTATTAGCCACACGTTTGAGGGAGATGACTGATGAATTCCTTAACTTACCATTTCAACGAAATTATGTTTAAGGTTGATTCTTCAACAAGATAGAGACTTCACTTAAATAATACGTCTAAAAATAAGATTTTACTAGAGAGCAGCTCACTTGTACGCCTCAAATAGAATTCGCTAGAGAACACTTTACTTACACGTCTCAAAGACAGGGTGAAATGACACGGATGTCACTTTACATATATACTTTCATATTCATCATTCATTGGCTGTTGATTTTGATTGGTTGCTTGTTTATACTTAAGAATTAGGAAACATTTCAAAGTTATTATTCACAGTCAACATGACAAGCCCTCCAAAAACACCGAATACAAAATTCTCTTCTCTATGCTCATCACCAAGGGCGCCCGTTGCACCAAACGCTCCAACGAAGGGGAAGGTAGAGAAGGTGTACCGACTCGACAATATCAGAAAGTTGTCATTAGCAGCGGATGACGAAGAGGAGAGTGTATGTGAGAAGGAGGATCCCGACTTAACAGGCGTGAGGTGGAAGTATCTGCAGTGCGATACTAATGATGTGATGGAGATCACCAGCACCAAATTCCTCCACCAATTATGGGAATGGTACACCCCTAACTCCCAGCCACGAACTATAGCGGAGTGGGAGTACATCGACAAAGTGAGGCTCGCGGTAGAAGAACGATTGAAGGAAGTGAACTGTTTTTGTGATCTATGTGAAGCCAGACTCTGGGACGATATTGACGATGAAGACCTTTTGAAATACATGCCATAATAAATTTTTATTTCATATTATCTTTGCTTTCATACTGACTTACTTGAATGGGGCTTCAATGGATGATTTAACCATGTATACTTTTTCATTTGGAAATAGTAGCACACTTAGTTTAACTTGCAATTCTTATAACATTTCATATGGATGATAATGGTAGATGAAATAGTGTTAAATAAAATTAAGATAGCTTACATGATTCTGGGATAGCAATCGACTGCGATCCATGTGTAAAGAGCTTGTTAGCCTACGGAAGAGAGAAGTGTGTTATGTTGCGTGTGGCGCGTGAGTGTCCTCCCATTTAATTCCATTCATCAATTCATCTCATTGATAGAGACAGGTAGAACTCATGGTTCTCATAACGTATGCAATGGATAGTTTTAGGCAACCTTCGACAGTTGGCTAAATGTCGTCCTGGCGCGAATGCATACTACGTTGAGACAGAGGCAATCACTTGCAAACATGACGCAGAGAGGTTTAACAAGATTGACCATTGCTGAATGTCCCTTGCGGTATACATAGCTACGGGTTTCACCGCCGCCCTTTACAGGAACGCCCGTCGAAAGGAAGTATTACACCGAACTTCATTTGCAACGTTCAAGTTGACTGATAGCAGATTCAACTTAATGATAGTATTCGCCAGTCTCAAGACTGCCCAGGGCGAACCGCGAGGAGGTTCTATCATGTCTTGCCCCATGGTGGCCCCATAAGGACCGTTTGTGGCGTTCTCGGGGTGTGTGATAGGGACTCAGGCTTGCAGTTTCGACTGCGGCTGCGGCAATGGGGCGGGTGGTCGCTTCTCTTGGATGTCTATAAAGAAAGAAGTAGTGAGTTATCATCTTACATTTTAATTTAGTCATTTTTACTTACAGATCTTCTCGGACGCTTCCTCATAAAGGAAATTCGAGATCGGATCACGATGATCGAAGGTGAAGTGCAGACACTCCACCCCTTTCTTCACCACAGAGTAGCATTTCTCCCCTCTTCCACGCTCGTACAAGAGAGGAGTTTCTGCTACTCTCCCCTTTCTAATAGGGATGTGCAGACGACTGGAACGCACCCTTCGATCGCGATCCACCAGCTGCGCCGAACGGTGCAGCTCGTGGTTCGTCTCGACAACCTTAGCCATCTGCACACGAAGTCTCTCCACTTCCTCCTTCAACCTTCGTATCTCCTTCTCCCTACTTTCCCTCTCTGCTAGCAAAGCCTCTTCTCTGGCTTTCCCCTCGAGAGTCTTGAGCCTCTCCTGCTCCAACTCGCCATCCCGCTCGCTTAATCTCTCCTTCGCCTTCTTCATCTCTCCGGCCACGTTCTTTAGGTCCTCATACTTTGCCTTGTATGAGAAGGCCTCCTCCTTCAACTTCTCCACCTCTTTCTTTAGTTTCTCCCGTTCGGCGATCACCGGCGGGCGCTTGACAAAATTGCGACATTGCGTTGCAATTCCGCTCGCAGTCACGGCTGCAGGGGTCTCGCGATCGAGGTCGACGTCCTCGATAGGTTGCGACTGTAGTTGTCCCTCCTCCTCCTCCTCACTATCGCTGCTGGACAGCGAGCTCTCGCTACTAAGTGAGGATACAGCGGCAATCGCTTCAATGGCGGATTGTAGCTCAGTGGCCTCAGTGGCGAAGAGTGAACTCCGTTCTTGCTCGTTGGCGGATTGTAGCTCCAAAGAACGGAGCTCAGTGGCGAAGAGTGAACTCCGTTCTTCTTCGCCTACTTCGCCTGTTTGACACTCGCTGTGTTGTGAGTGCCAATCCTCCAGTCGCTCACTTAAGCGACTGACTTTGTGGGCTCCGCAATAGTAGCGAGCGACCCCTATCTGTTTCTTGCTAGTGCAAGCGTGTTTCTTGAAGGCGTCAGCTCGGAATACCTTCCGGCATTGACACAGTTTGAAACTGGTCTTGACATAATTGTATTTCGGCATTTCTGAAGCGAAAAACGGAAAACAATGATTATACACTTAGTGAGGAATGATAGATTTGAGTATAGTGAGTGACACTCGATCCCGTCGACAGCCCGAAGGCCTTGTACTGATCACTAGGGAAGTGAAAGATCTTCCCCGATACCCGCTATTTACAGCTTAAGACATCATTGTCACTGCCCCGAAGTGGTAACAGCAACGCCGAGTAAAAGGTAGTGAACAGTAGCTGGGATCTAGCCCCTCAAAGCTGCCTTAGACTTTGTTAAATTTGAAATCTGATAGCAGATTTGAACTCAGCATACTTGAAAACCATGAGGAAACATCCCAAGTTATTGCTTTGATCAGCTTGATAGCAAGCCGTAGAGAGCTTGATTCACCAGCGTTTTGCAATGGAGATGTTTAGAGGCCACCCATGACAAGATAGCTAAGACTCAACCGATTGGCGCTCAAAGTGCTACGTTGAGAACTGTGTCAAATGCCCAACATCAGTTGCCCCAGCGGTTTCGGTCTAAAATATGACACACTCGCTTGCCGCACTTATCCCTACGGCATCGTCCGCCGTCCCGAAGGAACACCCTGTCAGTGGAATATTACAGCAAAACTCTCCGTGTCTTGCTCGCTTTCAGTGAAAAGCCGCTTATACCATGAGAAGATTGGCTCAGACATCATTAGAAATCCTTTCAGTGACTTCAGCAGGGTCGAAAACCCCAGAAAACCTCCAAAACTAGTGAATTTGAATTTTTCAACTTTTTAGCACTACTTATGAAATTTTATAAGTACTTTATCACTTAGGGCAGGTCAATAGCGACGGAACCTTTTTTGAATCAAGTCAAACGGACTTGTAGAAGCAAAGTTACAAGCCTTTAAAGTTTTGGAGTCTTTTATGGCCTGGAGACGAAGGCCATCTCCTGGCTAACCTCTAAGTCTGACGCCTTAGCTGATATCAGCAATGAAATTTTCTAAGTCGGTTTTTAAAGAAACCCGGAATTTGGAATGTCCGAAGCTATCATCGGAGCTCAGAGAGACGACCTACCTTTGACAATCTCTCGTATTAATGACAAGTCTCTGTCGGTTCCCAGCTTATATAGTGTGTGGCGATCAGCTGATGACGTAATACCCATCATCCAAATCTTTAAATCCGTCTATCTCCGGTTCCAGTGCTCCGATTGAGCTGGAAATACACCATTTTCATGTAGAATTTGACGCTGAATCCGAATCTGGCCCCCGTTTTCCCATCCGATGCTTCGTTTTGGCTCTACAGTAGGCAGCCATCGCAAAAATTCTAACTCTGTCGTTTTTTCGAAAAATGTTGAAAATTTTTTCTCTCCGATTGACTTGAAACACACCATACAGATGCAGAATTTCACGCTGATTCTAAATCTGAAATCCGTTTTCCCATCCGATGCTTCGTTTTGAAGCTACAGCCCAAAACGTCCCAAATTCTAACTCTGTCGTTTTTCGCCAATGTCCCAAAATCTTAAATGGCGTCTCACATCTAAACGAAGACAGATATGAACAAGCCGATTCTTCCAGTGAATTTGTCTCACTCTTAGCTTTCAAACGAGCTATTGCACGACAAAATCCATCAACTAGAAGCAAAATTGGAAGGTCGGTGCCGGGGGGACGTCAGCGAAATTTTTTTCTCCGATTGCTTTCAAATTCACCATACAGATGCAGAATTTCACGCTCAATCCGAATCATGCCTCCGTTTTCACATCAGAGCACTGCTTCCACTCGAAACATCCCATTTTAAACACAACATTCATCAGATTTCACGAAAATCATCACACACTGTAGCCTCAAGACAAAACCTGGCGGTCGCCCAAGTCCACCACGACACTCTGTCGTTTATCGAAGGGAGGGGGGACGTCAGCGAACCTGGACCAACCTGGCCGGCACACCACGACAGACCTCTGTCGTTCCAGAGGGGGGGGGCGGGCCGGTCGGGTGTTCGCCGTTTACTTACTACTATGAACTGCTGGCCAAGTTTGCTCCTGCCGCAAAACACAAATTTATTTTTAAGACCAACGGTATTTTTGTTGCTTCTCCTAAAGATCGTCTGCCAGTGGCCGCCACGTCTTCTGTTATTTATTCTTTTCGTTGTGGTTGTGGATCAACCTATATTGGACGGACGTCGCGACCCCTGACAGTTCGAGCGCGGGAGCACATACCCAGGTGGTTCTTAAATGGTCATTTAGGAATTTCTCGCTCTGCAATTACTGAACATGTGCTCAGTTGCTGTAGTGTTCCGAATGACCCCATCAGCAAGTTTGAGATTGTATGCCACGCTTACAATGACCGCATTTTACGTATCCTCGAGGCATTGTTTATTAGACGTGATAATCCCAACCTGTGCAAGCAAAAGGACCATGTGATTAATCTTCGCTTGCCATGGTAATCGGGTGACTCACAGTCTGCCGCTGCTATCGCGTGTTGACCTGTATCTCAACTTTCTCCTTAAAAAACGTCTATCTTTCAATGTAATTTCACATGCTGGGTTACCTTTGACAAGACCAGTCGAAACATGTCAGGTTTACATTTTTCTTCCTAATTTCAATAAACTTTATTATGACTTCGAAAGCATTCTGTGCGCTTTTTATTTATAAAATTACAAACAGGCACAATTGTTTCAATAATAAAAGTAATTGTCTCATTTTCCTGATCACTGATCAGAGATAATAGCGTCTGCCTTAGTCGTTACTATCGATTCGCTTGATTAATAAAAAACAAACTTGAGGTCGAATCACCAAAGCTAGACAAATTTTCATTGTTGCAGAAGATGACTGTGCCGTTGAAGTCGTTGTGAAGATGGCTTTATTTGGCGCTGAATAGCCCGCAAGAGACCAAAATCGTTTGTGGGTTTTGGGTTCCTGAACGAGAGGCTTCGTGACACTTTTTTGCAATATAATTTATATTTTTTTGCAATTGCTTTGACGAGCATTTTGAAATGCTGGATTTCTTAAAAGCGAATCGTCAGTTTTTGTTATAAATCAAAGGATTTTCTATAGATTGTTAAAGCGAATTGTTAGTGATTTTTTTTATCATGCAGTGAACTATCAGTAATTTAGAAGCAAGTTAAACACAATTTGTCACTTCCAAGTGTAGTGGTGACAAAATGTTTTACAATAAATTTTACATACTTAGCGATCTTTTTCTCGAATACAAAATAAATGTCGCACCTGCAATGTAAAAAAAGTGACATTTATTATTTGGTTCAGTGTTATATATTGGAGTTAGGAAGGCCTAATCTGGGTAATAATGGTCTAATAATGGGTATGCTAATGGGTTCGAAGTAAAGGTTCAGATATGTCTACCTTTATGTGATATTTCATCGAGAGGTCTATGAGTCATCACTTTCAGGTAGCTGAACTGCTGGTGGCAATAATAAAATCAAAATTATTCAATATGACAATTCGCATTGGCTGTGTCTGTATTAATATTTCGCATACAGGCTTATCGGCGAATGTTCCCGATTTTTTTTACATATTGATGATGAACTTGACTTCACTTTTATTCCTAATTCGCTTTTGGATCTGTCGACATTGTTTTGCTGTCCGTGCGAGTGCCGAAAGGAGAGATCTTCAGGCCTTCTGTAAAAGTATTGGCAGCGACAAAGTCTATTTACCGTTTGAGTTTCAAAACAGATGATGAAGTATAATGTGAAATTGACGCTATGAATTGACGCCGTCAATTTCAGGATTTGTTGACGGTGTCAATAATTTGGAAATTGACGCTGACGCCGTCAATTTTTTTCATTGACGCGCATACAGCACTGCCGTACAGTGCATCTAAAGGCATGTTAAAAAATGTTTAATGTTTAAAAAGATAGTTTCAAAAGTAGAAAATGGAAAAAGAACTGCTTTCTGTGGCAAGACCTAATCCACAGTAAATGGACAATGAAGTTAGTACAGCATGTGAAATTTTCAGGTAAACCTAAGCAATGTTATATTTTCTGCCAGACCTGTAACTTGGATGTGAATCAATACAACAGAATTAATTGATAAACTCACAATATCATGCATATTATATAGATGTCAGTGTGATACCGGAAACACACCACGTCTATCAGCACATAGACCTGCTCGCATTCTGCAGGAAAACGAAAAGAAGTAGTCTTGTTGCGAACTTCCGAGCAGTATACCAATTCCCCAAGCGTTGTTTCATGATTTCTGCATAAAATCAGTAAATTATATGGTGACTTCATCTTCCCATCCTGATAACGCGTGTGATGCAGGGTTGGAACCGGTCGCCGGCCCGGCTCCGGCTCCGGTCGAAAATTCTGAAGACCAGCAGGCCGGCTTCTCTCTCCGGCCGGTTAATTTATTTAGACCAACCTCTGACGACATTCAGTCTAGAATAAATTGCTTAGTCAATCACTACAACATTGAGAGCATGCAAATGTAACATAATTTGAGAGTATATCTACGCACTGTATGCCTTAATTGTGATATGAAGAATGAGAACTGTACTTTAAACAGTCAAAAAAATCTGCGGCAACTTAAAGGCCTACATGTAGTGCAAACGCTACTTTATCTCAAATAAAGTTTCCAGAATCATATATTCTATCCTGTCTGAATTTTGGAAGCATTGCTTGTTCCTCAACCTATCCTTCCAGATCTTGAATAATTTCACTACATGGAATAGTTTATAAAACATATGTAGGCCTAGCTTAGAGCTGCAGTGAGTAATCGCAATGCAACAGGGCCTGTACTGTACCCGAACATTTGACAGTGGATCGGGGATAATAGTTTGATAAGCTAACTGCAAGCTATAAATTTTTATTGACGTTTGTACAGGTACACAACACTCCCGCTCGGTCTTGGGACACTCACTGAAATGAAAAATTGATGACAAGTTTGGCGAGCTCATTCTTCCGCAGGCTCTTATACGTCAGCTCACGGGCATCAATGTAAGCTCAAAAGATATGAATTTTAATTGTATAGTGTAGCTAAGTCAATGCTTTCTATGCATAGTTTCCTATTTCCCTTTCCTTATAGTTTCCTTTTCTAAGACCTTATGTAGAACACACTTATCCCACAGTAGCCTATTTAACCTAGTCATCATGTAAGCTTTGAATTTGGATTAATTGCTTAAATCTATGTATATGTTGTCCATTTTATCATTAACCTTGATAAAGCCAACGGCGAAACTTTGGTAAAACAACATCTTAGTTTTTGTTAGTAGAAAAGCTAGGCCAGACACTAATTTTTTAAAGCATGTAGCTCGATCTGCAATGACCAAACTACAAATATTCATAAAGCAGATATTTCTGAACTGCCATTTCTTCTTAGGAGGCTGCTGGGAAACGTTGATTCATAAATCCGATCCGAATGGTGAAAATGCAGACTGCACTCGAGAACCACTCGTATAATGGTAAAGTTTTGCCGGTTTATCGCTGTCCATGCCTCATCTCGGTCACCTGTAGGAAATTTAAGTATTGATATTCCAGTTTCCGAAAGGGATTTCTCTTTGTACCCTGTTGTGCAACATGGCCCACAGCAGCTGTATATGATGCAAATGCATGCGTGTGCAATATGATACACATACGCATGCAAGGACTGGTAAAAATCTCTTACAGCCTTAACATCTCTGTTGTCATCGTCCGCCTACTTATGTAAAAAGAATGAGTGAATCGATGCCTTTTTCTCCTCCTGCAGCAATAGTCTCCTTGAAGGTCATAGGCCGACTCAATCAGGATTTATTTAGTAGCAAACTTATTCTGAAAAAAACAGGAGAATGCAAGTCATTTCGAGCATGCCTCACTCGTCAGTCAATGAATCTCGATGAAACAAAAACTGAAAATGCAGATGACAACTAACAGATGTGCAAGTACACTTAACCATATTGAATGTTCGTCGGAGAAAGAGATTCTGTTAGTCTCTACCATTCAGCACCACAATCTGCTCTGAAAAAATATATGCTGTGATCTGTTTGTGAAATGAAAGAAACGGAAGTTCAAATCCCTCGAGTTCGTGGACTCAGATGAGAGTGACTTTGAGGTTAGCGATGCTAAGAGATTAAAAACATTTTCCATATACAAATTGAACGAATCATAAGTTCCATTACGCATGTATCTAATGTTTGTTTTAACAGTGCAAAACAACTCGGAAGTGTTGCACTTCCAGATGATATCGTTCTTCGAAGATGAACTAAGCGCAAATAGAACCCTAATTTTTGAAAATGAACGTTTTCATGAAGAAATATTTTCTATTTAATTAATGCGTTTTCCTTTGATGTTTCAGTAAATTTCCTTTACTTTGAAGGGTCATTGAAACCCTGCGGGTTACCGCTTCTGAATAATCTTTTCGGGGGAGGGGGGCGATTTACATACAGTAGCTACGGCACTGACTCCATGCGCCATCTTATGCCATGGACGAAAAGCACAAGTTACACGCATAAACCCTCTAACGTTATGCTCAGAGCAGGAGATCGGACGGCAAGCTGCTGATTGTCGGTGCAGTCAGATGTCTCGATTAGTGGTGGAAGTGTTCTATGGGACAATTGGCATGAATACAGATGAAATGAGATTGAAATTGTGTTCGTCGAATCGGTAATTACAAGCTACATACTGCACTCTTTGATTATGCATGTTTAGTTCGAAAACCAGCTTATATCTCTTTTTTTAACACTTGAAATTCCCGCTTGATGCCAAAAACTTTGATGAGCATGGCCTAATAGAAAAGCATGGAGCCGCCACTGCGCATATACATGTATATACAATTCTACGGCCCAACTGCTCCCAATGGTTCGTCATCGCTATCTTTGATATTTTCATGTTGTGTCTGTGCCCTGAAAGATTGATATTTGAAAATGTCTTGACTAAAGAGCATATTTTGTTGATAGGGAAGAGTCAAGAATAATTTGATGTTATTTTATTTATATTATAAAGCTATCAATTTCAATCACTACTCAATGATCATCTTCAGGCGAAAAGGAATTTTAACATTGACTTATACATAACAAGATTCAAAATTTTTTGTACAATGATATCATAAAAATATGACATGGAAGGGATGATATAGGAGATGGGTAATAGAGATATGTATGAGGCAGGTAGTACTGGGTTACATGGTACCAGTAGCATAGAAAACAATGACCTGACTGAAAAGTTAGTGGTACATAAGTAAAATTTGAATTCTAAGTATCAGAAAAAGAGAAAATCCCTGTCTGTTCAGTTCATGTTTGTTGTTAATTGTTGGTTTTAATTTGTTGATACAAAAAGCTTCTCTTAGACGAAGATTACTCGCATCGTGGTCATGTGCTAGAATTGATGTTATGATGTTGTTCGTTTGACAGTTGTTCAAATGTTTTCTTATGGACGAATCAGTAGTTGTCATATGCTCTTTGCAGCGAATATGGAAAAATCGTACAGTGCTGCCGATGTAAAATTGGTGGCATTTAGAGCAAGAGATCTGATAAACAATGTTTTTCTTCTTACACTTCTTAGAGTCAAGCACAGAACAATTCGATAAGTTGCAGCGTTGATCTTGTTGTGAGTTCGTTTGAGTGCATTTTTTAGTGTTCTACTTTTTCCTGTTAGCCGAACATTTATTTTTTCTCGTCGAAAGACACTTTTAATTTGGTTATCTAATTTGTCAGATATCGCCCAACGTTCAGATATCTTATTGTTCAATCGCCCAACGTAAAGTGCCGTCAGTTTTCAAAAAATGTATTGTTTCACCGGTTCCGAAAACTACGCCTGCTTCTATTGACCAGCTACGTCCGATCAGTTTGTTATTTGACCAGTAAAGTTTTTAGAGTCCCACGTCCTGAATCACATGAGAGAACTCTTTCAGGAAGACTGTCCTAATTTTCAATTTGCATATAAAAAAAGGCTCTGATACTACATGTTGCCTGATAAACATGCACTATGTGTTACTGGAATTCTAGATCGCTCTGAAATCGGCTGCTGTATATTATTGAATTATGATTTTTCGAAGGCTTTCGATAGTATTTGTCATAAGATTTTGATTGAAAAGCTTTGTGATTCAAATTATCCTTGTGGTTTCGTGAAATGGATATTTTCATATTTGAGTGATCGCTATCAATGTGTTAAGTTGGGCAGTGTTTTGAGTTATCCTTTGAAAGTCACTAGTGGTGCAGCTCAAGTCTCTTTGTTAGGACCTTTTCTTTTTACATTTTATTGTAAAGACATCAGGCCCTATTTCTATGTACGCTGACGACATTTGTGAAGTTTGTCCCATTTTTAAAGAGTCTATTTCTGAATCCATCGAACTTATGTTGTCTGAATATAATTGCATCAAAGAGTTGTCCTTGTTGAATAAGTTGAAGCTGAATGCTTCTAAAACAAAAGCACTATGTATTAAGAAACGAAATTTTGAAGTCTGCTTTCCTTTTCCATTCCTTGTTGTTAAAAAGTTGAAGATCTTGGGTGTCGTCTGGAATGATAGTCTTTCTTGGGTTGATAATTTTCGAAATATTTTAAAGATTTGTTCAAAAGGTTGTACATGTTGAAGATCCTACGTAACATACTAAATCATGACGATCTATGGTTTGTATTCAAAGTGTTCTGATGTATTGTACATGCTTATTCGGCATATTAGACACTGAATCTTTAAATTTCATCGATCGCCTATTTAAGCGAGCGCATAACTTGATATGCCCATTCCAATGTAATTGTAGAAACTTTTCGTCAACTTTTCATGAAGAACGTTTGGCGGCCTTCCGATCATTGTTTTACAAATGTCAAGCTGAGAATCACCCTTTATACTCCATTGTACCGTGTTATGACTCTAAAAGACTAAAAGTTCAATTTTGTCGAACATCTTTGAGACAAAATTGTTTTGTTATTATGTCAACGTTGGTAATCAATGAAATGACTGATCTCATTTCTTCTGTTCCTTCATGACCTGTATCTGATCTTGACGCTTGAAATTTTTGATTTTCATTTGGTAAATATATACATTATTCCATTCTATATGTAAGGAAATGGAAAATACATAAATTCAATGTCATTTTTCCGCTTAGATTTTCTGTTATTCTTTGAAGAATATTCGATCATTTGTGTGGGGTATTCATTGCTGAGGAGAATATTTTCGAATACATGCAGTTTCATGTTTTTTGTAGACTTTCAAACTGGAACACCGTTCAGCAATTCGCTGTTTTTCGTTTCTGATGAAGTGAGATTTTGTTATGGTTGGTAGATTTGATCTATAATGGACAAAAATATTCTTTCTACATGTAGCTATCTTTCTATAGAATTCAAATTGAGGGTTGTTTGAAGTGGTCATAATTACAGAAAAATCAAGCAAACTGAGTGTTCGTAGCGGATGGGTGTTCGATCTCGAACTTGATGTTTGGATGTTGTGAATTCAAAGTTTGAAACTATTTAAAGTTTATCAGATCTCTGGCTCTAAATGCCACCAATTTTACATCGGCAGCACTGTACGATTTTTCCATATTCGCTGCAAAGAGCATATGACAACTACTGATTCGTCCATAAGAAAACATTTGAACAACTGTCAAACGAACAACATCATAACATCAATTCTAGCACATGACCACGATGCGAGTAATCTTCGTCTAAGAGAAGCTTTTTGTATCAACAAATTAAAACCAACAATTAACAACAAACATGAACTGAACAGACAGGGATTTTCTCTTTTTCTGATACTTAGAATTCAAATTTTACTTATGTACCACTAACTTTTCAGTCAGGTCATTGTTTTCTATGCTACTGGTACCATGTAACCCAGTACTACCTGCCTCATACATATCTCTATTACCCATCTCCTATATCATCCCTTCCATGTCATATTTTTATGATATCATTGTACAAAAAATTTTGAATCTTGTTATGTATAAGTCAATGTTAAAATTCCTTTTCGCCTGAAGATGATCATTGAGTAGTGATTGAAATTGATAGCTTTATAATATAAATAAAATAACATCAAATTATTCTTGACTCTTCCCTATCAACAAAATATTCCTGAAAGATTGGTTGAGGTCTAGCGGTTTTTATTTGAAATACTAAAAGCCGACGAAGCTCATGTGGTCTCAATGATCGGCTCATCGTGTTTTGGAAATTGGAACTCTTCGCGGTAGCAATTCGCTCAATCCGTTTTCAAAATTGAAATCATATTTCAATTAGATGCTCGCCATATGATCTTTGACGTCACTGCACTACACTTGGGATTGGGACGGTGTTAGTGAGAGTTTTGCTGGAGAGTTGTGACACTTTCGGTCAGGATGCCCTTCTAGTCCGGGAGCTAGCGTGAAGTTGTGCAGGGAACGAGGTAGTACATCAAACTTTCACATAGCATAGTACACCTCTAACCTACTGCAAAACTTCGCGTCTGCCGGATCAGATCATTTGCTTTTAAGAAATAGAGAGGATAACACAATCCTATGTCTTTCCAATGCTAAAATTGTGACATTTAAGGTGTTGACTCCATTTTTTCCAATTTTTGCTCATAAAAGTTACACAAATTGGTATTTTGTTAAACTAGTTATTACAGAAATCATCTACAGATCATGATCTTTCAAATGAGTCATCATTCAGTGACAGAGGATGAAGTAAAGTGTACAAACATACACTTTTCGTTGGTGTAACTGCAAATTTTAACATAGAAATTTCAGGAAAATTGTTGATATACTTTAACGAAAAGTGTCTGTTTGTACGCTTTACTTCATCCTCTGTCACTGAATGATGACTCATTTGAAAGATGATGATCTGTAGATGATTTCTATAATAACCAGTTCAACAAAATACCAATGTGTGTAACTTTTATGAGCAAAAATTGGAAAAAATGGAGTCAACACCTTAAATGTCACAATTTTAGCATTGGAAATACATAGGATTGTGTTATCCTCTATATTTCTTAAAAGCAAATGATCTGATCCGGCAGACGCGAAGTTTTGCAGTAGGTTAGAGGTGTACTATGCTATGTGAAAGTTTGATGTACTACCTCGTTCCCTGCACA
The DNA here is from genome assembly GCA_907163375.1 of Prostheceraeus crozeri. Classification (NCBI taxonomy): domain Eukaryota; kingdom Metazoa; phylum Platyhelminthes; order Polycladida; family Euryleptidae; genus Prostheceraeus; species Prostheceraeus crozeri. The sequence goes on along the minus strand of CAJQUW010014161.1, from coordinate 51,434 downwards.
ACTTCGCGCTAGCTCCCGGACTATTCCTGAGACTTCCAATGATTCTATGTGGGCCACACGCCCATCAAGCGCATGTAACCATGCCACTGTGACAGAGACCATGATTTCTTCTCGCCATATTACTGATAACTGATCACATCACCATGACATATCACATTGCCTCAAATTGGTCTATCACTGTTTGAATGATGCTAAAAGCTTTTTGATACTTCTCAGATCTTCTTTGTGCAGTTCATTGCTGTGTTTTCTATTGATTGACCTGTGTGGCTTCTAAAATTAAAATCATGAATGTTGGACGTCAGGTTTTGTAAATGGTTGTGCAAGGAATATGATGTGATCTCTGAACATAACGACGGCAGGCTTAGCTATTCATATCCTCATTATAATGCCAAAACTCAGAATTTCTGTCAATGAGCTGTATTACGTTTATGTCTATACTCAACGTATTTAAATTTGTATACATTTACTTGCTTTGCATTTACATGTCAATAGGTTTTACAGCTGGATGTGGATGCTAATCTTTGTCAAAAGCCGCATGTGTGAATTTTTTTATTGATTTGTTGAATCGTTGTAAATAAATGTCATTCATGTGCTGTTGCAAATTCCTGTTTGTGTTTACTTAAGCGAGCTTCATATTTTTGTATGCTCTGGATAAAAATTTTTGCATTTTTGCATGCAACTACGTCTGTGATGTGATTTTGGCCATTTGATCAAATAAATTGTGAAGTCAATCTATTTTGAGGTTTTATGCTAGAAATGATGTCTGGCGACGTAGTGCATAGATTTTCACTAAGAAAATAGTACCGTTGCCAAAAGCGAATAAACATTGATTGTGCCGTTTTTCTAAAACGTTGACTGAGGTTGAAAGCCACTTCATTATCAATTATGTGTCATTGTTATCTATTATGCATCATTTATCAAAAATGTCTCGGACAAAGTAATTAAAAATTAAGCGGTCTGGGGGAAGTAATTCTAGAATTTTTATCGCGGGAAGATATGCGTTGTATTAATAATACTACTGCTCAATTCAAATTTATAAGTAGTGTGTTATCGTATTAATTTTGTATTAAAGCGTGTATGCATGTATATGAGTATTGGTTGGCAACTAAAGGTGCGCGAATACGATCGCACACCGAAGTCGGATCGGATCGGATTAGGATCAATTATTTCGGATTCGGATTGGGATTTGGATTGCGAAAATAAACTTCGGATCGGATCAGATTGGACAGGATCGGTCAAGGAGAATCCGAAACATGGAAATCTATGCGCATGCTTTGTGTTTTCAATTCAACTCAGCAAATCACTTTAATTACATTAGAAACATAACATGCTGCACTTATTCCACATTCGTTCTTCAAGGTCGCTAATCGGAATTCGAAGTCATCCATTTCCTTTCTACTTAGTACATCATAAGATCGGTAGTCAGATAAGAGACGCTGTGTAGACAATTTCATAGACGGAAGACTGCACATCTTAGTGGATTTGAACCACTGACCTCTGGCCATAGAATAAGTATATATAGGTAGAATGTCGACTCAAAAAGTGTCTGCATGCAGTAAATATTGATATATCAAGAGATTCAGTTTTTACGGAGATTGCGCTCCTATGAGGTCAAAAAAATATTTGAGCAGTTTCTAAAAAGATAAATTTTTGCAAATTTAGCTTCATGCACTACCGACATGAAACCCCTTTATAAGTAGTTTGAAACAAGTTGGATATCAAAAGGAATGAATATTCGCTAGCAAGCAGCTTGATTAAGCGGAAATTAAGTTGATGATCTAGGAAATTTTATGAACTGCATTTTAATGCAAGTCTTCAAGGAAAAGTTGAGATCTCATTGTGTTTCTTAGCTGAGATGTCATGTTTCAATTCAATTTTCAGCGGCATGATTTTACGATTCACAAGGCGTCATTTCTTGAATCTAAGTAGTAATGTGGACATCAATTAACATCTTTCAAAGTTCATTATGATACACTTCCTTGATTATAATGTTTTGCTTTTTCTTTCAGTGGCAGTTTGTGATATGATCACGATTCAGAAAATAATCTTATTATAATATACCTGAGCTTTTAGTGATGATAACCCATCGAATTGCTAATTTAGCAAACTATATTGCCTCTCCAAATTGAAGTGACATAGAGGATTTGTGGAATACTATTCCTCATGCTATTCCTTATACTGTTATCAGAGTCAAATTGGTTTACATTTCTCCAAACGTGTTAAAGCTGCATAGGCTATCTCACAGGTGGTACATGGGTCTCGACTCATGTTCATTTAATGAAACGAAACTGTGTACACATGGGGATTTAATAAATGCTGAGTTACCACTTTACTTAATATTACTCTATGACACTGGCATTCTTGGCAAACGCTCTACCAACTGAGCTATCTAATAATACAATTATGATCTAGGAAATATTCTGTTATTGAGTCAGCTTGTCTCATTCTTAGCGTATGATATCTCGATGTAGTCTTTAGGACCTCAATTCGAAACTTTAATGTTAAGGAAACTCATTCAAAAAAGTAAGCTTTCAGTTCGCTCACTGGACCGTCACAAAACAACGTCTGCTAGCCCATGTATATTACGGATATGATAACGTCATCACGACAATCGAATTTCATTGCCTCTTCCGTGTAGACTTATAAATAAATGTTGATATAGATTATTTAGGAATGATGGAAATGCTCCATGCAATTCAGTAGTTAATAAGGCAACTTAACTTTCCGCTTTTCCTGTGATGTAATTAGATTGTTAGATACCCGCTCAGCTTTCATCTAGGAGCATTTAGATTTGCACTGACTTGATGTAGAATCGATTTTTTCTTTTTGAACTTCTTTACTAATAGAGTTCTTAAACATTTTTAGACATGGTCCATTATTTTTAGGGTAAGCCATAGAGGAAGTATGGCACGTGTCAGTAGTTTATAGTGTGACATCCGGCGCGACGCTTCGCTTCGCTTTGCTTCGCTTCGCTTGCGCCGGATGTCACACTTTTGCGGGTTTTTTCAAAATAATCAAAATTTCAAAAATTTCAAAAATTTAGGTAGACTGCAAATTTCACGTGGCTGAAGGCCGAAGGTCGAAAATTTAAGCGTTTTTAAAAATACCCAATTTTTCAAATTTTTCAAAATCTCAAAATTTGAGAATTACAATCGGGCGAAGCCCTAGAACCTTCGGTTCGATTTTCACCCTCGCTTAAATCATGACCGTTCCAGGACACCGAAAAAATCATAAAAGTTGAGAATCTCAAATTTGTGATTATGACATTTTTCATTGCTTAAATCATGACCGTTCCAGGTCATGTAAAACCGGACACCGAAAATCATAAAAGTTGAGAATTTCAAATTCATGAATTTTATCCATTTTTCAGGTTTTTAAAATATATCATGTGACTTGCGAACCGAAGGTTCAGGGCTTCGCCCGTTAAAAATATTTCTTTAAAAATGGAAGAAACAAAAGTGGATGAAACAAAAGTGGAAGAAACCGCAAGAATATATCCTTCGTTATCATATGAACGTAGTTCTACTTTAATGGACATTGAAAAGATTAACATTGAAAAAATGAACAAAGAAAAACACAAAGATAGAGTTAGGTATATGAAAGATAAGGAATCTCAATTATTATTAAGATTAGAGCATTATAAAAAATTAAGAAAGAGATGGTCTAATGCTTTAACAATTGTCATTTCATCTGGCGTTCTTACAATTCCAGTAGTTGCTACTGCTTTATCTCGATACAAAATGAAAACACATTTCCATCTTTGAAATATTTTATTCACATCACAGACAAGTACTATGTACAAGTAGCATCGTTTACAACGAATAAAATATGTTGACTAGAAAATGTGTTATGACATGATACAATTGTTTCTGTATGGGTAAAATAAAGTAAGGCTCATAGAACTATAAAACCAATGAGGACAAGTAGCATCGTTTACAACGAATAAAATATGTTGACTAGAAAATGTGTTATGACATGATACAATTGTTTCTGTATGAGTAAAATAAAGTAAGGCTCATAGAACTATAAAACCAATGAGGACAAGTAGCATGGTTTACAACGAATAAAATATGTTGACTAGAAAATGTGTTATGACATGATACAATTGTTTCTGTATGAGTAAAATAAAGTAAGGCTCATAGAACTATAAAACCAATGAGGACAAGTAGCATGGTTTACAACGAATAAAATATGTTGACTAGAAAATGTGTTATGACATGATACAATTGTTTCTCGTAAATAGAAATAAGGTAATACTCATAGTACTATTATCCATTGCGAGTAGCTTACCGTTTCAATTGATTGAGTTTAGTATTTCATCAAGGGTTGGGCGCTGTCTCCCATGGCGAAGATACGAGTCAATAATAGCGAAGTTCCTTTTGAAAAATGATATAGATTCCGTCGAGGTCTTAATAAACGGAAATCGTAAATATAGTTTATAAAATTTTCTTAAAAAGATGCTATAGCCTCTCGAATAACCTAATTGTTTGCAAACATGGCCACTTCCCCGGATTACAGTCAAAGCTCTTCCTTTTAACAACGATAACTTCACAGTATTGTTCACCGAAATGTCTTCTTCTCTTCTTAAATGTGCTAAATAATTAGTTAGCTCTGATGCCAAGATGTCTCTTTGAATTTCTTCTTCAAAATTATAGTTTGAACTGATATTGATGGCGTTATCTTGCAATGTGTCTTCAAATCGATTTATCACTAAAAATTCTCTGAATGTTTTTGATGCGTGGATGTCTTCTTCCTCCCTTGGTTTAAGATATTTCTCCTGAAATTCTGTTAGCATCTCAATACACTTCTTCCGTTGATCTTCGTTCACAATAGTGTCTGAAATTTTTCTTTTCAAATCGGCAAAGGCGATGCTTGAACGTGCCATTTTCGTTAAAACGTAGTGAATTAATTATGATAAAAAATAAAATTGTTGAAAGTCGCTGATGAAATTGACCAAAATAGATAAAGGACACAGATGATTCGTAAGCAGTCACAGTCTCGTAGAACGCTCGCAGAATGAATACACGCAGTAATACGTGGAATAATGGCAGCAGCTGTTCAAGTGAAAAGTCATGAGTTATGCGGGTCACAAAGAATTCTCTCATACTGAATAGCTTAAACTGGTAGCAGCTGTTCATGTTGAGAAATTTGGTAACAGATGTTGCTAATGTCTTAATACAGATAAAACAATCAATATTCTCTTAACAAGAGTTCATAAGAATAAAATGGAACAATGTAACGTTTTAATTTAGATTAAATTAAATCATTTCAAAATCGAATAAGTAGCAAGGAAAGACATCATTGTGGAACAGTTTTAAATCAATACCCCCTCCCTTCTGTCTAAGTAGTAAAGAAAGACATCATTAGAGAACAGTTTTAAATCAATACCCCCTCCCTTCTGACTAAGTAGCAAGGAAAGTCATCATTGTGGAACAGTTTTAAATCAATACCCCCTCCCTTCTGACTAAGTAGTAAAGAAGGACATCATTAGAGACCAGTTTTAAATCAATACCCCCCCCGTAGTAAGGAAAGTCATCATTATAAAAATGTTTTAAATCAATACCCCCTTCTGACTAAGTAGTAAGGAAAGACATCATTAGAGAACAGTTTTAAATCAATACCCCCCCCCTCCTTCTGACTTCTAGGGGTCCCTTAAGAAATTTTTTTATTATAAAATGAGCAACATAAATGAGTTTTTGAAATTATATGGAACACAAACTACGACAAATTTCGACCTAAAGAAAATCGCAAATGAATTAGGAATAAAGAATTTTCATGTTCTAATGAGAAACGAATTACAATTCCTAAAAAATAGACCAACAGGAACCTTCAGTTCCCGGAACAAAGTTCCATCAATAACTGTAAATTTCATAACGAATCTCCATACGTCAGACCAAAACGGCGTACATTGGTCAGCAGGTATCTTTAGTAAAAACGGAGATAATTATTATTTTGACTCATACGGGCTTCCACCTACAAACGAAGTTAAAAAATTACTTGAAAATGGAACTTATAATACATTTCAAATTCAAAAACCGGGAACAACTTATTGTGGACAATTATGTCTTTATGTTTTATTTAAATTACAGGAAGGAGTACCATTTCTAGATATTATGTTAGAGTTAAACAATCTATAACTCAAGCGAAGCTAGCTAAAGCGCCACCTAGAGGTTAAAGCTCTGTTTTCTGTAATTCATTTTGATAAAAACGGCCTCTGATATCCTCATTATCTAAATCTTTAATTTCATAAGTAAACGGATAAGTTTGATTTATTTTACAAATTTCAAATATCTCTTTCGTCCAGTATCCGACGAAGCCCTTTTCAAATTTGTTCTTATATTTAAATATTCTAACTCTATCTCCAATTTTAAATTTCGGCTTAAGTTTTTGCAAATTCGGATTACTCTCATTCGAATAATTATTCTCGAATATTTTCTTTCGTATCAAATCAGGGTCGTTAGAAGCATTCTTTGGAGTTTCTTCAATACCAGAATGAACTTTATTATTGTACTCTTCTACAATTCCTGGTAATATCTTCAACCATTTCTGATTTCTTTGCTCAGTAAATTTCTTGAATAATTTATTTTTTAACGTCCGATTGAATCTTTCTATCACTACAGCTTTTCCTGCGTTTTCAGTTGAATAAACTGAGCCTTGGCGATGACTTTCGTCTGTTTCAAATAGTGGCTGAACGTTTCTGTTATAAAATTCCGACCCTTTATCAACAAACAATTTTTTTGGCTTTCTATTACTTTCTTTAAAGATTTCTTCAAACGCATATTTAACTGATAGACCACTTTTATTTTTTAAAGGCTTTACCCAAGCGTATCGTGTATATAAATCTATAACGGTCAATGCGTATTTGTAGTCCCTTTCATTCGGCATATGAATAAGATCAGCACTCCAAATATCATCTTTATTAAATACTTTTACTTTCAATAAATATTTAGGCTTTCTATATTCTTTATGAATTTCGGACGCGTAGGTTCGAGCGTTGATCTCAGAGTTATTAGTTCGAGCGTTGCTCTCAGAGTTATTAGTTCGAGCGTTGCTCTCAGAGTTATTAGTTTCATTTAAACCCTGGCCGAATAATATTTTAGCTTGTAAAGCTTTCTTAACAAACATTCTTTCAATTTTTTCTCTAAATGTAGGATTCTGAATACTATCTAATTCTTGAATCATCTTCTTATCAGCTGCATGTCGAGAACTTAGATCATGATTTCGATAAGCTAAATCATGCCTGTAAGCGGCGGCATCTACTCTATTTATTGGTTCTTCACCTGGTTTCGGATTATTATTCTCATCTAGTCTTATATCTAATCGAGTTCCTGGACCGGTATATGAATGACCAGGAAGATGTTTTTCTTTCGAATATTTACTCCAAATAAATCCAGGAAAGTTTTCTAATGTTTTTTGTATATCACCACCGTAGGTAGTAGCCAAACTTTGTTTGTCGTCGTTACCTTCATAAATTTTACAATTTAAGTTTTTATTTTTGTTTAATAGATAATTCAATAAATCTAAATTAGAAATTTTTAATTTAGTTAAATTTTCGGAATTTTTAGAATTCATTTTAAAAGATAAAAAAAAATTTAAAAGATAAAATAAAATAATTGTTTTACCGAAAAGAACCAAAGGTTCTGAGGTTATTACCTTATCATACTAGGACTTAGATATATTCCAGAACCATCTTTAGTTTCTTTAATTTCAATTAAATCATCAACATTGTGGAGAATATTTTTAAGAACTCGTTTTCCTTCATCAACTAATTTTAATTTACTAATAAAATTATCTACTATTCCGTCACCCCTAGCAACTTTCTCTAACTCTCTGTTATGACGTTTTTGTTCTTCTAATGCTGCCTTCTCTGATTTATTTTTATTTACTGCTTGGACAATACCAGCTGTCCCACCTGCAACACTTCCTGCTGCAGCTATGCCTCCTATTATTAGTGGAATTAATGGGAGAATCCCGCCATTCTTTTCTTCTTGTAATTGAATATTCTCTATCATTGGTTTACTTATGTAATACTTTTTTTTATTAATCGTAATAGTTTTAGGGGTATTTTTGTCAACAATATTACGTAATTTTAATTCAACAGTTTTATTATTAATATTACTTTTCGCTTGCGACATTTTTAATAAAAAAAATTTTAAGTTATCAAAAATTTAAATCTATTCTAGTTATGAAAAAATTTCAAGTTACCAAAAAATTTTGATCTATTCTAGTTACCAAAAATTTTAAGTTACCAAAATTTTTAATCTATTCTAGTTATGAAAAATTTTTAAGTTAAGAATTTTTAATCTATTCTAGTTATGAAAAAATTTTAATTAACTTATCGGAGCGAAGCTCCTCTGGCTTTAGCCTATCCTAGTCATCTTTCCATTAAGAATTTCAATAGAATATTTTACATCTTCTAGCAATAAACCATAAGCCATCAATGAAGTTGTGGAATCTTTCTTTTCAATATTAATTGTTACATCACAACCATTTTTAATAATATCTTCAGATTGTGCACTTAAATCGAAACAGAAAATTGGATATAAATGTCTCCAATCTCCAGGAGTTAATTGTGGTTCAACTCCAAATTCTGTACAAAGATTTCGATAACAATCATATCCTTCCATAAATTGATTATTGGTATCATCGAATCTTAATGGATCAATTGGATATCGGGTTTGATTTAATGAAACTTGTAAACTTCGAATTGTATTAATATGAAAAATATTATTGTTCTTATCAAAACTTGGAGAATTATTTCTTTGAAATGTTAGTAATAAATATCTTGGAGTATTCGCAGTTCTAGTAAAATGCCAGTTAAATCTTTGTTCGGAAAAAGTTACTGAACTAGCAGTTCTCTTTAGAAAATTAACTGGAATTGGTTTGTTAGTATTTAATCTTTTTGCAATAGCTGTTTCAACCTCTAAACTAGGAGTAATATGCTTAATCCACCATTCAAGTCTATCAATTTTTAAATATGCTTTTTTCCCAGTCTTACCAAAAAAGATTAATTCATTATTTGCTGTACGATGAATTATTAATTTAAATTTTAATTGATATGATATTTTATCATAATCTAAATATCCGAATAATGGAGACAATGACCAATTAACTGTCTGTTTACTTTTCTTGTTAAATTCACGTCTTTCTTTATATGCTTCATTATTTGTTTTATTTAAATGTTTTGCAATATTTTCTACATCTTTCGCAATTCCTGCTGCATCTGTTCCAGCGTGAGTTAAATCATCAACAATTATACCATCATTAGTATCAGGAAACCAACCTTCGATTTCATACTTTTTATTATTTTCACCAATTGTTACAAATCTAAGCATTGTATCAATTACACCTGGAGAATCACTTATTGTTTCTATATTTTGAGTTGCAACATCTAAACGCATTTGTGTAAATAATCTTGGAAAGAAATTATTCTCTAGTGCAATATTATCGGTATCAGGTAATGGTGTTGTAAAATTAGCATCACTATATAAAGAATATTCACAGTGTAAAAATGAATCAGGTAAATATAAATAACTCTGCTGATTATCAACTTCAAAGATTAAATCTCCTCCAGTATTTACTCTACTGGAAGATCCGGGATTCATAGCAATTCTTATATAGTCATTCTTTTTTTTGATTATAACTGACGAACGGAGGATCGTCTAATCTAAATTTATTTTCGATAAGCGAAGACATTTTTATAAAAAATAATTTGACTTTTTGTTTTTCTCACAGACAGAAAAAAATTTTACTAAAAAAATTACTAAAAAATTTTACTAAAATATAATTTTAGAATTTTGCTAGCCCAGCTCCGCTACAGCTTTGCTGGTTAGACCGAAGGTTGCTGCTCACGCCATTACCTCTTATTTCTTCAATTGTTTTTTCATTATTTTTATTTTCATTATGTTTACTATCACCATCCACAGCTATGTTAGCAATTTTGTTCTTTGTTTCATCTGAAAGTTTTTTCAATTTTTTTAGTTCTTCAGAATCATTCCTAAGTTTACGAATAGCTTCTAGTTGTTTTAATTCGTTTTGAGACTTGACAGCATTTGATATTGCACTAGCTGTACTACCTATAGCAGCTGCTCCTTTTGCAGCAGATGTAATCAAATCTTTATTATTTTTAATTAAGTTAACGATACTACCAATACCAGAAAAGATGCCATCTCCTTCTTTTTGGACGGCACCTGCGGTGCCTAGGAACTTTTGTGTTCCGACAGTTTCTACACTATCATAATGGTACACAGGTTTCTGAGATGGTTCATGAGCAATTTTATTATTTGATGCAAAATGTTTAAGATTGTGTTTATAAATTATAGGCATTTTTTAGGATTAAATTTGACTTTTGGGAAAAATATCTACGTGTTAAGATTTACGTTTGTGAATGGACAACAACTTCGAGATAACTTTATTAATTGACTGTTGAACTTTATCTATTGCGTCAAGCAGCGTGTGATGTACTTTAATTTCTTTTCTATTAACTTGCATTTTCTGCTGATTAATCTTCAATGCCGTTTTAAGAGCATTTAACTTAATTTTAAGAACATCTAATTGTCTTTTAACAGAATCTAACTGTTCTTTATTTTCTTTAGAGTTTTCTTGTAAATTTTTCTTTAATTCATTTTCTAAATTGATTTTCAGATTCTTCATTTTATCAACTTTTTCATTAAGTGAGTTTACTTCATTTATTATTCTATTCATCTTTTTCATTTGTTGAGTAATTTTAGAACTCAATTCATCAACACTTTTTTGGAATGTAGTTTGTAACTGCTTTAAATTTTTTTTAATTCTTTCAGGTAGTTTTTCTATTTCATCTTCTAATTGTTCTTTTAACATTTTTATCTGATGTTTATTTTTAATTACAGCAGATTTTAAATTTAAAGAAAGTAATATTAAAATTTTTGATTGTTCAGAAATCTTTTTAAAAAGTTTTGCTATATCTGCTTCTAGCTCTCTATCCTTTTTATCAAGTTTTAATAATTTTTCGTTTAATGATTTGTCATTAAGTTTAAGCAACTTTAATTCGTTCATCAGTGGAACCAAAACATCGTTTATATATTTTTCTTTTAAATCATTGATTTGTGTATCAACATATTGTTTATTTGTTAACTCTGTATTTTGTTGTGGAAGAATAGAAAGATGCAATGGTCCAGATAAAACGTCTCCAGTTTTCATGATATAATTTTCTATTTCTATTTCTAATTCACGATTATTCGGGATATATGCACCTCCACCAACATTTGGTAACATCATTTTTTAACAATAAAAAAATAAAATTTTTTCTAATAACAATAAAAAAATAAGATTTTTTCTAATAAAAAAAAAAATTTTTTTCTAATAAAAATAAAAAAATAAAATTTTTTCTAATGAAAATAAAAAAATGGAAAATCCAAATTTAAAAAAATTATATTCGCTCGCATCATCCTGTTCTTCTTATTCGACGAGATCAACGGGATTTGAAAATAAATGTTTTGATAATAATAATAATAATAATAATAATCCATGTATAGATGTTAATATTTTATTTCAATTACAAGCCGAAATATTTAGAGAACAGACTAAAGGTTTACCTTCTATAGAAACTAATTATTGTTTATTTCCGGGGATCCATTTATTAAATTTATGGAGATTGTTAGTAAATATAATGATGTAGCTTATGTGGAATTAAATAAAGAAAATATGGTTATAATAGGTCATAATAATGTTTATGGATTTATTAGAGCAGTGTTACCAATTAGTAATACTGATTGGATAGAAACTAAAATTATTAATTATATCAATATTAAAGAATTAGTTAAAAAATTAAAATCTTTTTCGAAAGAAAAAATTAGATTATTTGTTGACGATCAAAATCAATATAACATTCACATAGAGAGTAAAAAACATAATGAAGAATTATTATGTCAAGTTTATTATAGAGACACAATTTATAAACAAGAAACATTAGAAATGCCCCAAAGATATGATGATGATACGTATATAGGATTATATTCCAACTTAAATATTAATTTATTAAAATCTTCTATAAATGGTTTAGCTCAACAAGAGAAAATTTATATGTGGTCTACACCTTATACTATTAACAATGACCATAATCATATTCATAATAAACGAACTGAAGGTTCTAGGGCTTTGCCCGATCTTAGAGAATCTTATGATAATAATGATGATTCTGTAACATCTGAAAAAGGTGTAAATGGTAAAAAAGATTATAAAAATATTAGTAATTATAAAAATTTATCTAAATTTCATTTTCTTACAATTGAAAATAATAATGATGGCATAGTTGAAGATACTGTTAGACAACTATGTGTCGGGTCTACAAAATTTAAATTAGGATTTACATCTAATCAATTTAAAATTTTATCATCTTTAATAAAAACTAAAAGTGATTCAGATTATGGTGGTGTTATTAAATTTTCCAAAAGAGATCAAAGACCAATATTTTTCTCTATTATATTATTATCAGATAAAAAATGTAATTTAGAATTAGATATTCCAATAAGAGAATGGTATCCTATCATGGAAGGGCATCCTATACCAAAAAGTGTAATTTATGATGATGAAGAAACAATTTATGATGATGATGAAGAATCAATTTATGATGATGATGAAGAATCAATCGTTAGTGAAAAAAAATTTAAATTATCTTTTGATAAAACATTATATGATGAAACTTAATATGATAAAACTTAATAGAAAATACCAAAATATTCGATAAATATATTTTCATATGTAATAAAATTTTTAGATGTAATAAATTTTTAGATGTAATAAGTTTTTAGATGTAATGAATTTTTAGATGTAATAAGTTTTTAGATGTAATAAAAAAATTATTATTCCCACGTGTCATCATCATCACTTAAATTACTCTCACAGATGATTGTTTGAAATATTTCAGCTTGAATATCTTCTCCGTTATAAGGTAACATAATTTCATTTTCATCAGGTGCTTGACGTTTAAGAATATTTATTTGACCAGAAAATTTTTTTTCTTCAGTATTATTATTTTTATCAGGAATACTAATTCCAGTTTCTAAAGATCTTTTCCATGGTTTATTAACTGTAGTCGATAATGTTTTCCCCGAATATAATTTTAGAAAATCTTCTACTTTTACTTTATTTTGTGAATAACCTTTGAATGTTTTCTTTTCACTAAGTCTCCCTTGCTCATCTACAGTAATACAGTATTTTACTTTAGGTGCAATAAACATTGCAAAAATAATTCCACCATTTCCATAATCATTTTTCCCTTGACACAATTCTCCTCCAACATATCCAGCAGCGTCTAATTTATTAAAGAGCTCATTGGAAATATATATTGAATCAGTATCTGTATAATGAATGTATTTTTCTTTGAAACCATTAATTTCTAAAATAAAGTTATTCATGATTCTTCTAGAGTGAGAAAGAATGAAAGAACCTAAGTGTGATGGCATGAATGACGTCTTCCCATCTTTTACAATATTAGTTTTGAGAAATTCATCATCTTCCATTTCTACTTTCGCTAAATATTGTTCATCATTTAATTTTTCATAATCTTTTACTTCTTGAGTGAAATTTTTTCTCAATGTATTCTCATTCCATAAATGATATTTAGTGGTTATATCTTTTTGCACAGTTTTGCCATATAGCGAATTCATCAATAATTTAATTAACTCATCACCTACAGTATTTCCTTCTGTTTTATATCTTTTTCTCAAATTAAAAAGTTTTTCAATATAATTTCGAAATGGTGAAACTTGATAATTTTTTTCATAAATTATACCATCAGTAATATGTAAGATTTTTCCCCCACATCTAACAATTTCTTGTATGTCAACAGAAGTTAATACATCATAACATATACCATTTCTAAACCTGATTACTTTTACATGAGAATTATTATTTTGATTTTTAACTTTATCTTTTATAGGAACTGGTTGGAAAAACATATCATTCGGATATTGAAACACAACAGAGAATATTCCAGTTTTAGGTCTAAATGTTTGATTATTAAATTTATATACTATTTCCCGCTCTTCTTCTTGACGAAATTTTCTAGCTGATTCAGCTTTAGGGTATTCTGAATTTTCATCATACATAGCTGATGGATATAAAGATGTTGCATCAAAAGCCATTAGAAATTCATTTTTTTGTTCAAGTAGTTGATTTGAAATTTTCTTACAAATTTCAGTTTTATCTCCTAAATCTCGATACTGTTTCATTAAATCTATTAAATTATTTCCAGGGGACAAAGCCCCACCAGCGTAGCGACCAAGGGACAAAGTCCCCCCAGCGCAGCGACCAGGTAATATTGGTAACAAGATGCTACAAAATGGCGATATGTATTTTCTTATATTTGCTGAAACTCTTCCACCTTTAACAGATTTTCTAATATAATTTCTAGCCCATAAATCTATATGTGAATGAATATTTATATTGTCATTTTGTACGCTTTTCATCCAACCGTTAAATGTTAAAGCAGAGGATGTCAAATTAGTAGTTATATCTTCACCAACTAAATCCTGCATAACATTATTATATTTGTAGATACAAAAAGCTAAAGAAAGAATATCGTTCACTAAATATGGTCTCCATTCATTTTCTTTTTCTTTATAATTTTCATGTGTTATGTCTCCAATTTCATAATTTAATTTACACACATTCGTAGGAATTTTAAAATTCTCACACCACTTAGAAAGACTTGTTTTTACATGTTGATAACTACATTTCATTATAATAGTTTGAAGTGCTAATTTACCTGAAAGTGAATCTTTTTTCATATTGTTTTTAAATCTAAGAGATTTTTGAATATATCTACTAACACATTCAGTTGTATAAGGATTTTGTAATGAAGCAGTCAATATTCCTCTTGAAGTTTTAAGAGGCGGTTTAGATAATTTAAAATTAGCTTTTATCGGAAAATAGGAATCAAAACCTGATGAATTGTGAGCTATTAAAGTTACTCTCGAATAATTAAATTTTCCAAGAGTTTTAAAAAATTGATGGATCGGACATACGTCCTCTGGGTTTCCCCCGATCGAACATTCATCATCCTCAGTTCTCGTAAATATTTTCACACAATTTTGAAGTTTATTAAATTCTAATTCAGTTAAATTATTATACTCATTAATCTGTTTTTTAAGTTTTTTAATTTCATCTTCATCTTTTGATCGTTTAATTTTAATCATATCACTTAACAAACGTGTTTCTAATTCTTTCAATCTTTGTTTCGGTAAGCAACATATAAATTTATTAAAATTAATAGCTCCTACAGCGTAAGGAATAGGATGAGCTGTTGAACAGTTAGGATCAGGAAAAGTTTCGAGATCCCAAATATATGTTGAAGCATAGTCAATTTTTTTCTTTGTTATGATTTTATATGGACGCGTTGTTAGATTTTCATCAGTAACTGTTTTATATATGGGTTTGAAATTATTTTCAATTTCTCTAATAGCTTTTAATTTATGAGATTTATTAATTAAACAATAGTGACCAATTGTTGAACCTGCGTGAAAATAATTGTAATAAACATAATTATGAAACGTTTCAATTCCTCTAGGATTTAAATGACGATTGGCAGGACTATAATATTGAACACATTCTCCAAAATATTTATTGAATTGAGAAAATTTGCAGTTTGACATTACTCCTGTTCTAGATGTGGCTTTCTCTTTATATAAAAAATTATTAAACATTTCTTTCATCATTTCTCCTTGTTCTTCATTAAAACCTCGTAACACATTATAACATTTAATAAAACAAAAATCTTCAGAAGGAATATAACAATATTCACCGAAATATTCTTTGATTCTATATTTCATATTAATCCCTGCCCCTCTATGCGATCTTTGTACTAACTTCATTCCAAAATCTTCATATTTAATATTACCTGTAAAAATCCATTCGTTAGCATCGGATTTCTCATCCAGATTCGAAAACCATGTTTCAAATGATTTTTTATTATAGAAGGTTACGTAAAAATTTTGAATTATATTTTCCTGATCTTTAACAACTTTTCCAAGTAAATTAATAATTTTACCATTTGCTAAAAGTTTCCGCATATCATTTACTACATTAATAAAAGATACATTTTCATATTTAATTTCATTTGGATTAAATAAATTACATAAATCATCACCAAGTTCATCCTTAATTCTATCATCAAAAAAGATATCACTAATAGGAGTTTCTAATATTTCTTTTGTTCCACGTTTCTGTTTTTTAGTATTACGTCTAATACTACGCCTAGTACGTTTCTGTTTTTTAATACGTTTACTACGTTTACTATGTTTAATTTGCGCATCAAACTCAGCAGTTTGTTTCTTGATTAATTCATCAATCCTAGACGTTTGTCCGAGAGACATTTCACGATTCATATTTTTTAAAAGAAAAAATGAATTTTTACATAGAACCTCGGTTCCGTTTTTACATATACACAGGAATATGTAATTGATGTAATGTTTCTAATTCATGTGTTGTTAAATGTTCTTTCTTAACCAACCACCATAAATTATTATACGCCAAAAATACTCGGAAACTTCTTAAACAAAGTGGAAAGTCTTTTGTTTTAACACACGGTTTAATACCATGTTTTGTTTTATAATCTGTAACGAGCGCAACGTATTTATGATGATAATAAAATCTAACTTCTTTCTTCGAATTTACAGGATTTGTAGGATGACGATAATCTTTTAAAACTGGTACATGCTCTATCTTATAATCATTCAACATATTTTTTTTTATTTTTATTAACAAAAAAATTTATAAGAAAAAATTATTCGGTCACTCCGTTCGGTCACTCCGTTCGATCACTCCTCGAAAATATTTTCTATAACTCTATCATGAATTTTTTTATCAATATTAATTGTAATGAAGCCATAATCTTTTGACCAAGCATTATTACACGATTGTTTAAATTCATCTTTATTTCTTACACATAAATCTCTTAACAAATCACTTAAGTTTCTTGCATTTATTTCAAATAGTATAAATATATTTGCATTCTTTCTAATAACACTTCCGTCTAATGAATACATACTTTGTGTTAAATAAAATACACTACAGTTATTATGTCTACCTCTTGTGAAATAATTTCTCTGAACTGACTGATTTCTATCATTAACACAATCATCAAAAATTACACAATGTTTCATTGTTTTATCTAGTTTACTAGGATCTTGCATATTACCACTATCATCTATTAATTGTATCTTTATATGGTTATTTTTATTAGATTCTACTAACTGATTATTTTTTGCTGCTTCTTCACACCACGAACTTATTTCTTCTTCATCTTCAGATTTTTCATATTCTTTGAATAATGAAGCAATTGCTGTTTTTTTAAGATTATTTTCAAATCCATATTTTAAAAATTGATAGACGGGTTGTTCTGCTGTTGTTGTATAAATTATAAGATTGTTATAATCCAAAAAATTTGGAGTCGTTAAAATTTTAAATAATAGATACGTTTTTCCGCAACCTGATCTTCCACAAATAACTGACAAAACTTTATTAGATAAATTTGGATGATGATTAAATTTAAGTTTTTTTTTATTAAATGGTAGCACTTCACTCATTTTTTAATAAAAAAATCTATTTTTATTTTATTTTTGTTTTTAAAGAAGAAGAAGAAAATTAAACTTCTCTAGCTTCGCGTAGGAGTTTATACCTCTCGAACGGGAGCTTATACCTCTCGAACGGGAGTTTATACCTCTCGAACGGGAGTTTATACCTCCCGAACCAAAAGATCTATCATAATCTCTTCCCCTCCAAAATTTATTTCTTGTCCTTTCTCATCAGTGATTCTAATGCCAATGTTGTTAATAGTTTTTCTTGTAATAGGAAAATATATTAATGTTTGTGGAATTACATTTAATCTATAACCAATGGGTACAGTAAAAGCTGGAAAACTGAATATTAAATTTGATAATTTACCATTTATATATCCTCCTTCAATAATGTCACAATGTACAACAATTGAATTTATTTCAGTTATTTTTGGAATCTTCTCACCTAAATGATAACCTTGACTATAGGTTTGTTTATTAAATCCTAATAGCTTTGACAATGATCTATCATGATTAAAATCAACTTGATGATTTTCGTCTAAAGTAAGAGAAAATTTATTAACTGCCGGTTCAACTGCAAAATGTAATTGTTTCTTATCTTTAAATGATATACCTAAATGTCTCTTAATTTCATTTGATATTGTTTCAACTTCGTAAGAACCAGGAAGAAAAGTTAGTATTTTCCATGTTTTACCTTTATCAGTAGAATATCTAAATTGATCATTCGCATCTTTGATAACGTTTTGTATAGTGTTAAATGTAGAGAAACTAGTCAATGCAATTTGATAATTTTTATTTTGTTCCAAATGTAGAATGGGTTCTAAATTACAAGTGTGTGATGAAGTAGTTGTTATAATTTTTAACGTCGTACTAAATTTTGATGAACCCAAAATCTCTGTTAGATTTTCTAAATGATTATTAATTTTGTCTAAATCTGCTGAACACATTTTTTAGTTAAATTTTTGAATAAATATTATAGATAAAAATCGTAGATAAAAATCATAGATAAAAATCATAGATAAAAATCATAAATAAAAAGCATAGATAAAAATCATAGATAAAAATTAGAAACAACATATTTCAGCTACACTTTTATAATCCTCTTCATTTAGTATCTTCTTTTCTAACAGTCTTTTCAATATAGCATGAATTTCATTGAAACTAGAATTATGTCCTTCTTTTATTGCAGATATTAAAATATTTAATCTATTTAGTAATTCTTGTGGATCATCTGGTAAAAATACAGTTGTTTCAGTTTTCTGTTTTTCAGATAAACCTTTCCCTACTTTAACTCCCGTTGATAATAAATTTTCTAATTGTTTATAACGTCTAAGAGATTTTACTGCACCAACTCTGTCTAACATAGCTTTATATTTTATGAGATCTTCTACAGCATAATTATTTAAATCTGCTCCTCTTAAAAGATTAACAAAATTTCTATCTAAATTAAAAGGAGATTTATCTGGTGAAAAAATTAAACCTCGAAAAGGTTGTGGAAATATTTCTTTTTGTCCGAGATAAAATCTAGGTATTGTTTTTCCATCTATAAATGAGATAGAATGTTCAAATTGCATAGATTTTGGTAATTTCTTATTAATGTTTGATTCTAGTAATCCATAGTCATCTAATATAGTTTTGTGCTCTGGATCTGTTATATCAATTTGTTTATCATTATTTGTAAGTTCCTTTTCAAGAGTTTTAAATGGTTTCATAGTTTTTTCAAAATCAGTTTTTACTTGCTCGGTTTGCTGCATTTTTTCAAACATATCAGATTGAATACCAGCTTTTATCATTCTATGTTGAAGATGATTTTCTTTCATAATATTTCTTTGTTTTATTAACTCTTCTAATTGTTTTATTCTTTTAAAATTATCAGCTCTAATTTTATCCATTTTTAAAATATAATATTTGAATTTTGTGGTAACATTGGAATACAACAAAAACATTTTACTGAACAAATTATTTTTTTATTGCTTTGTTGTTTGACATCCTTTCGTTTAAAGTTTTCTCTTTTTAAGTTTTGTTTAATAAAGTTTTGTTCAATAAAGTTTTGCTTAAATTTTCGCTTAAAGTTTTTAGCTCTTCTAAAAAAAATTTGTCATTTTCTTCATTAGAAATTTTAGCATCACTAGAAATTTTGCCATCCTGTCTATTCTTATCATCAACTTTTTCGGACTGTAATTGAAAGGTTTGATTTACTTCATTAGCTATTTGATCAAATTTTTCAATCTCATCTAACGTAATAACATTATCATCACATACTCTTTGAAAGTAGTAATGTAGTTTATCATAGACTTCTTTAATATGTAAATGCTTAGTTTTTAATGATTTTCGTTTCTTAGTTATTAAAGATTTATCTAACATTGTAACAAGTGAAGTTGCAAAAACACCCGTACCTGTTAAAGCAGTAGCAACTACTGGAATTACTAAAACACCTGAAGATATAACAATTGTTAAAGCACCTAGACTTATTGTTAAGAATATGCCAATTCCTTGTGTTACATTCTTAACTTGAGTCCATCTCTTTCTTAATTTTTTATAATGCTCTAATCTTAATAATAATTGAGATTCCTTATCTTTCATATACCTAACTCTATCTTTGTGTTTTTCTTTGTTCATTTTTTCAATGTTAATCTTTTCAATGTCCATTAAAGTAGAACTACGTTCATATGATAACGAAGGATATATTCTTGCGGTTTCTTCCACTTTTGTTTCATCCACTTTTGTTTCTTCCATTTTTAAAGAAATATTTTTAACGGGCGAAGCCCTGAACCTTCGGTTCGCAAGTCACATGATATATTTTAAAAACCTGAAAAATGGATAAAATTCATGAATTTGAAATTCTCAACTTTTATGATTTTCGGTGTCCGGTTTTACATGACCTGGAACGGTCATGATTTAAGCAATGAAAAATGTCATAATCACAAATTTGAGATTCTCAACTTTTATGATTTTTTCGGTGTCCTGGAACGGTCATGATTTAAGCGAGGGTGAAAATCGAACCGAAGGTTGTAGGGCTTCGCCCGATTGTAATTCTCAAATTTTGAGATTTTGAAAAATTTGAAAAATTGGGTATTTTTAAAAACGCTTAAATTTTCGACCTTCGGCCTTCAGCCACGTGAAATTTGCAGTCTACCTAAATTTTTGAAATTTTTGAAATTTTGATTATTTTGAAAAAACCCGCAAAAGTGTGACATCCGGCGCAAGCGAAGCGAAGCAAAGCGAAGCGAAGCGTCGCGCCGGATGTCACACTATAAACTACTCGTGTCGACACAAAAAACTGTTTGTATACAATCAAAATTTTTGTATCTATAGGTCCAGTGTTTTGTGGAAATTATGTTACTGCTGTCCAAAAATTATTTGAGCAGTTTTCAAGATGCTAAATTTTGGCAAATGTAACTACCGACATGAAGCCCCTTTATAAGTAGCATGAAACAAGTTGGATATCAAAAGGAATGAACATTTGCTAATAAGCATCTTACTTAAGCGGAAATTAAGCTGACAATCAATGAAATTTCCTAAAGCCCAATCCCTGCAAGTCTTCAAGGAAAAGTTGAGATCTTAGCTTCTTGGCTAAAATGTCATGTTTTTAATTCAATTTTCAGCGGCATGATTTTACGATTCACAAGGCGTCATTTCTTGAATCCAAATAGTAATGTGGGTGATGTGGGATTCACGAGTTTTAGCATTGCTATCGTTGAATATACATGTAGACATCGCGATCAACCATGCAAATTAATTCAAAGCAGATCGTATATTATCAAACTCCCTTCCTATCTCCACTATGTTGAACTATGCGTTCTTCATTTTCTAATGTAGAACGGAATTTCTATGAATCAAAATACATGTGATCCAATGGGCTACCGTGCTACATTTTTTTACCCTACAATGCATCCAAATTGCAAGTAAGCTTAGATGATATCTTGGGTATAGATAAATTGAGAATGGATAAAACTATATCTGTGTACAAAATCAGGTGAATTATGCGAAATAATTACCCGGTATATTTCATAACCTTGCAAATTCTATAAATAAGATTCACAGTTGGTTATCAATGAACGATGAACAATGCATAAAAACATATACACCAGGAAGGAAATAGACAATGTTGTTTAACGATGCATGTTAATTGTCACATTGCATTGATGGAAATAGCATCCTCCTGGAATTTTTTTATTCAATGTATTCTGTATGTTTGTAGATGCATCAATTTTGATTGCTTCGTTAAGAATTAATTTGTCATTTTCATCATTCATCAGTTCATCTGTTTCTTTGCAATTTATCTGGTTTTGTTCTTTGTGATTATTCATGGCTTTGGCTAAGTCCATTGACATCTCAATTTTTTTCTTCTGCTGAACTCGTTTGTATATACCTAATCCAGAATTGCTAACATGTCCACTTACGCTTTTTATATTATTTTCAGCATGTTTAGTACCTAATATAGAGCAACATGAAACTCTGAGACAATGATTTGTGTAAGTTTTACTTAAATTGCAAAATTTACTTATGTTTGACATGTAATCTTTGATAGTATTTACACCAATCTTTCTATTTTCGAACCAAGTTTCGTCGTCAATGCAAAATGAATCCCGTGGACGTTGCCAAAAATACCTGTTTAGAGGATTTAATTTCTTTATGTAATGCAAAACAATTTAATAAATTGGTTTCAACGATCAATCCGCCATTAGATTTCTTCGGGTCATTTTGACGATGGTTTTTGGTAAGCTCATCTTTTTTGAAATGTATGTACCTCTTTCCATTTTCTGTCAATTTGAACCCAATATCATCTTTTGTCATTCCATCCAGATTTTCATTCCCTCTTCTTGCAAAAACAAACCAATAACGACAAATACAAGCCACTGAAGTTGTTGTGGTACATTTATATCAAGCCTGCTTGAAATCAATGAAAAGTCTTTTTCATTTATTTGGTCATAGTGCTCTGTGTCCCCACGTCCATCTGCCTTTACTTTTTTCAAAAGACATTGAAAAATTTCGTTGGACAATGGAAAGTTGTTTTCATCTTTTATAATATCAACTTTCCTGTCCATCACATCCTCCAATTTTCTTCTCAATGATTGCCGTAGTGATAGATACGTATTTCTTTTGTATATTTCTTCCCCTTTGCGTAGTGAAATGTAAAAATCTCTTAACATTTCGTCAAGATCTTTAAAGGATAATTCTTTTACATCTACGTTCAGATCTTTGTAACGCATAAAGGCTAAAAATGAGTTGTAGGCAGAATTTTTTTGGTAAACAGTTCTCTTCGCACATTTGATCTTGAGTAGGTCATTTGCATCTGTATTTACGAATTGTCTTTTACCCATTATTTCAAATGCTTGTTAATGTACAGGCTACACCTCATGCAAATGCCAGTTAAATATCGGTTCACTTGAAATTCAAATGAAGGAAATAGTAGTAACCCCATTGCAAATTCAATTCCAAAATGTGAAATGCTGAGTCATCATGCTGACTCAGCCCCCCCCTCTGGCAGGAAGGTGAGGGAGAGCGCCAAGGATGTGATGGAAGGATGGGTCCGAGAGGAAGAAACCGTCCCCTCCCCCCCCCTCTGGAAGGAAGGAAGGAAGGAAGGAGTTTTCGGGTAAGGGGTGGGAAGGAAGGTGATAGGAATGTTTGAGGGATAGAGTGAGGAAGGGGTAGGTGTTGATGGTGTTTGTGATGAGAAAAGTCGTTTTTCGGGCAGAAGGAGGTCTCGGATGGGAAAACGGAGTGCAAATTCGGACGTTTTGGTCAATGTTGGGTCTAGGAACTTCTTCCCAACTCAATCGGAGAGAAAAAGTTCTGACCCCCCCCCCCTCGGCAACGATCTCCCAACTTTGGTTGTAGACATCGTAGAAAGTCGTGCAATAGCTCATTTGAAAGCTAAGAGTGAGAAAAATGTAGTGGAAAGCTCAGTTCGGACTAATTTTCTTGGGTTTAGGGAGGAAAATGGCAGGAAAACGTCAGAGTTGAAAAAGGCAGGTTTTGGAGGTTTTGGGATGAGAAAAGTCGTTTTTCGGGCAGAAGGAGGTCTCGGATGGGAATACGGAGTGCAAATTCGGACGTTTTGGTCAATGTTGGGTCTAGGAGCTTCTTCCCAACTCAATCGGAGAGAAAAAGTTCTGACCCCCCCCCACCTCGGCAACGATCTTCCAACTTTGGTTGTAGACATCGTAGAAAGTCGTGCAACAGCTCATTTGAAAGCTAAGAGTGAGAAAAATGTAGTGGAAAGCTCAGTCTGGACTAATTTTCTTGGGTTTAGGGAGGAAAATGGCAGGAAAACGTCAGAGTTGAAAAAGGCAGGTTTTGGAGGTTTTGGGATGAGAAAAGTCGTTTTTCGGGCAGAAGGAGGTCTCGGATGGGAAAATGGAGTGCAAATTCGGACGTTTTGGTCAATGTTGGGTCTAGGAACTTCTTCCCAACTCAATCGGAGAGAAAAAGTTCTGACCCCCCCTCGGCAACGATCTTCCAACTTTGGTTGTAGAGATCGTAGAAAGTCGTGCAATAGCTCATTTGAAAGCTGGGAGTGAGACAAATTCAGTGGAAAACTTGGCTTGTTCGTATCTGCGTTCGTTTAGAGGTGAGATGTTATTGAAAATTTGGGACATTGACGAAAAAACGACAGAGTTAGAATGTTTATGAAAATCGCTCTAGCGAGTGAAGCAAGCCTCGGACGGGAAATCAGAGACCAGATTTGGAATCAGCGTCAAATTCTGCTTCGCCATGGTAAATTTGAAAGCCATCGGAGAGAAAAAA
This sequence comes from Prostheceraeus crozeri, assembly GCA_907163375.1. Taxonomy (NCBI): domain Eukaryota; kingdom Metazoa; phylum Platyhelminthes; order Polycladida; family Euryleptidae; genus Prostheceraeus; species Prostheceraeus crozeri. The sequence continues at coordinate 27,126 of CAJQUW010014161.1, read as the reverse complement.
TTTTTCATCATTTTTCCGAAAAACGAGTTAGAATTTTTGCGATGGCTGTGGGCTGTAGAGCCAAAACGAAGCATTGGATGGGAAAATGGAGGGCAGATTCGGATTCAGCGTCAAATTCTACATGAATATGGTGAATTTCCAGCTCCATCGGAGCACTAGAACCGGAGATAGACGGGTTTTTAGTGTTTGAATGATGGGTATTACGTCATCAGCTGATCGCCACACACTATATAAGCGGGAACCGACAGAGACTTTTCATTTAGAGGAGAGCGATTGTCAAAGGTAGGTCGTCTCTCTGAGCTCCGATGATAGCTTCGGACATTTCAAATTCCGGGATTCTGTAAGAGACCGACTTAGAAAATTTCATTGCTGATATCAGCTAAGGCGTCAGACTTAGAGGTTCGCCAGGAGATGGCCTTCGTCTCCAGGCCATAAAAGACTCCAAAACTTTAAAGGCTTGTAACTTTGCTTCTACAAGTCCGTTTGACTTGATTCAAAAAAGGTTCGGTTGCTATTGATCTGCCCTAAGTGATAGAGTACTTATAAAATTTCATAAGTAGTGCTAAAAAGTTGAAAAATTCAAATTCACTAGTTTTGGAGGTTTTCTGGGGTTTTCGACCCTGCTGCAGTCAATGAAAGGATTTCTAATGATGTCTGAGCCAGTCTTCTCATGGTATAAGCGGCTTTTCACTGAAAGCGAGCAAGACATGGAGAGTTTTGCTGTAATATTCCACTGACAGAGTGTTCCTTCGGGACGGCGGACGATGCCGTAGTGATAAGTGTGGCAAGGGAGTGTGTCATAGTTTAGACCGAAACCGCTGGGGCAACTCATGTCTCATGTTGGTCATTTGACACAGTTCTCAACGTAGCACTTTGAACGCCAATCGGTTGAGTCTTAGCTATCTTGTCATGGGTGGCCTCTAAACATCTCCATTGCAAAACGCTGGTGAATCAAGCTCTCTACGGCTTGCTATCAAGCTGATCAAAGCAACGACTTACCAACCTCCTGTAAATACCTCCACCGATTTTTATGTCAAAATCGGGGCCCGGATACCAACACAGTGACATGACGCACGCTCTGTCCGTCCGAGGTTGGATTTGTGGGTCAAGGCCTTGGAGCTGGGATAAGATCCCCTCTGAGTAATGCCTGTAACGGATTCAAGAGCTTAACACCCAAACGGTTGCTGGCTTGCTATGAGTCCTTTTTCGTCTAGCCTCAGTAACTCAGGGTTGGCAACGTCTATCGTTTGTCATTGTAACTTGGTAAAAATGGGGCGGTTACTGCAGGCATTGACGTCAAACCTTTTCGCGTCATAGGGGAATCCGTCTTTGTGTTGGGAGTTGGTAACGGAAAGCACGGTGACTGCCGATGCCCATACATGGTAGAACTGCTGTTGTCAAGTTAAAAGCATGGCCAAATAAGGAAGGTCTGAATCATGGCTTTGTGCTCCCTGGGTATATAAACCGCGACTTTTCTCTAGTCTTCACTCCTGTTTCAAGTTGCAAGACGAACGGTGAGTGCTCTGACAAAGTTTGTTAAGAAGCTTTAGAGTTTCACAAACTAGGAATCAATCGTTTGCTATCAAATTAATGCGAGCAATCTTTAGAGTTTCATAAATTAGGAATTTTATAAACTAGGAATCAATCGTTTGCTATCAAACGTTTACGGACTTATAATCATTGTTTTTCCCATTTCACTTTAGAAAAATGCCTAAAGCCGCAAATGTGCGAACAACGTACAAGTTGTGCTCCTGCTCAAAAGTATTTAAGAGTAACGGATTTAAAAAGCACAAGTGTGCGAATAAGAAGCAGGTGGGTGGGCTGCGCTACTTTTGCAGCACGAGCTACTTTTGTTTCACGTCTATTAGAGACACCGACGAAATGGCACTCCACAAACAGCGAATGTGAGCAGGAAGAGCTCACAGAGGCAGAGAAAGAAAGATTATTTGCCATAGAACTGAAGACGCTTGAAAATCAGCAGGCAGTCGCTGCAATTGTACCACCAGAAGCTACTCCAGCCCTGAGCGAGTCAGCACCACAGTCGACTTCTGATCTCAGTGAGACAAGTAGCGAGAGTGAAGGGGAGGCTGAGGAAAGAGCCAACAAAGTTGATCTCGATAACGAGACAGAGTCAGCGAGAAGTAGCGGAATTGTAACTCAATGTCGCACATTTCAAGATGGTCCACCACTGCATGCTGAGCATGAAAAGCTGGAAAAAGATCTTGCTAAGTGGAAGGAAGATACTTTCTACTATAAGCAGAAATCAGAGAATTTTTCGGGAATGACACAGCAGCTGAAGAAGGTGACGGAGGCGTTAAATGAAAAAGAAGGCGAGTTGGAGCGTGAAAGGTTCAAGAACCTGTCGCGCAATGCGAGAGAAGAAGGCTTGCTAGTTGAGAAGGAGATGAGGCGGATGGGAGAGGAGATCGAAGGGTTGCGGAGGCAGTTGGGGAAGGTGATTGAGAGCAATCAGGAGCTACATTGCAAGGTACAAGGCAGTGATAAGAAGCGACAAAGATCAAGTCGTCTACACATCCCAATCAAGAGGGGAGAGGTGATAGCGGAGCCACTTCTCTACGAGCGAGGAAGAGGTGAGCGGTGTTACTCCAGACTGAAGAAGGATGTTGACTGTCTTCACTTTACATTCAACCACTCGGAAGACATCACAGGATTCTTATATGTACCACGTCCGGAGAAGCTTTGTAAGTTAAAGCAAGTAACTTAGAAGTCAAGATGATAACTAACAACTTCTTTCTTTACAGATATCAATGAGAAGCGCCCACCTGCTTTCCTCCAACGAGCCGGAGACGAAGCGGCAAGCTTGAGTCCCATATTCCTCCAATCATCCCAAGAACGACCCATGAGCCCTCTTAAGGGCCAACCTTCTAATGCAGCTAAAGCGGTCCCAAGCCCGCCACATATCTTCGGATATGGAATGCAGAGGGGAAGAAAAATGATGAATGGAATGAAGGGAGGACATTCATGCGCCACACGCAACACATCACAGACTTCTCTCTTTGCTAGTGAACAAGCTCTTGTCAGTGTCGTACAAAGGTTTCACTGCTGCACAGGTTAATGTATAGTTAGAAAGTTTGTTAATGACGTTTATTCATAAGTCTAGTCAGAAAGTATATCATGGTTTGTAAAGGTTTTACTGCAGCACAGGTTGATGTATAGTTAGAAAGTTTGATCATGACGTTTATTCATAAGTCTAGTCAGAAAGTGTATCATTGTTTGTAAAGGTTTTACTGCAGCACAGGTTGATGTATAGTTAGAAAGTTTGATCATGACGTTTATTCATAAGTCTAGTCAGAAAGTGTATCATGGTTTGTGCAAAAGTTTATACTGCAACACAGGTTAATGTATAGTTAGAAAAATTTGATCATGACGTTTATTCATAAGTCTAGTCAGAAAGTGTATCATGGTTTGTGCAAAAGTTTATACTGCAACACAGGTTAATGTATAGTTAGAAAGTTTGATCATCGAAGGTTTATTCACAAGTCTAGTCAGAAAGTGTATCATGGTTTGTAAAGGTTTTACTGCAGCACAGGTTGATGTATAGTTAGAAAGTTTGATCATCGAAGGTTTATTCACAAGTCTAGTCAGAAAGTGTAACAAGTTGTACTAAGTTTTTACTGCCACACAGGTTGATAAAGTGAAAAAAAGAATCTTCATCTGAATTAGAATTATTCTGATTGGTTGTTGAGGAATTCATTGTTAAATAACTATAAGTGAAACGATTGCAGCACTTCTCATTCTCATCTATCTCATGATGGAAGGTACATCTCCCGCCTTAGAGATCTTTAACAAACTATTTGAAGTCATTGACGAGTGGGATAAAGACAAGTGTGAGCAAGAGGAGGAGTCCCGCAAGAAAGTCGTCATTGGAAAAGTTGTGTGGACTGATGGTGAATTTACGCCGAAAACGATGCGTGTGAGGAAAGTGCCCGACGCTCCCAAGCATCCAAAACATTTTACAATCTATCCAAATTTAAAAGTGATCCCTCTCAACTTTGAGTGAAAAATAAACCTACATACTACATGTCTTTGTTTTGCAATGTATTTATCTTGAAATGGAAATAAATGGAGGAATTTAGATATGGGGTTAGTTAACACATTTATTATCGGTCTACTTTTCCATCAAAAAGGATGACACCATTAGAGAAGATAGAAAATGATTTTGTATACGTGTGGTGTAATAGTGACAAGCAGAACTCATGGCTCATTCTCAGATAACGTTGCTTCACCTAAAATCATGTTTCATATGTTGAATGATTTCTATTAACTATGTTAAGTGTCTAGATGATAGGATATCTTATTCTAACAATAGCTCCCAATCGATACTATGCTTACTCGATGATCCTTTCGAAGCCATTAAGTTTATATGAAGGAAAAACAACACTGTCATGATATACATTTGTTCCAAATCGGCAATACGTTTCACCACAAGGCAAAACATAACATTAACATAATCAAACTCCTCCTCATTGCGAGGTTGACTATTTGGGGAGAAGAGCTCTTGCCAACCTCGTAAAATGTTGATATCAGTCTCATTTACAATGCCTTTCGCTGACACACTGAGGAATGCACCTCGCAGAATATCACAGTCACCATACTGCACCTCTGACTTCTCCGTCTCATCATCGGAGATGGTGATGGTTTCATCGTCGGAGATGATGGTTTCATCGTCGGAAATGATGATGGTTTCCTCCTCCTCCAACTGTGGTGGTTCAACCTCACCATTGTAAATATTTTTTGCTTGCCTCTTGTGTGGGGCATTGGGCATGAGTAAGGCATAGGCGTTCGGTGGTGTATCCATTTTAATGATATTATGAGGAAATGGTCATTGCATCGCACTTATATAGATTCTCTCTCCCTCCTTCGCGATCTCTCATTGGACGACAGCCACTTATCAATCACACTGCATCATTCTCATATATAAAGAAGAGTGTCTTGCATTTTACTATCATAGTCATGTCCAACACAGAGGAAACATTCACACCTCTTGCTACCTCAACTCCTACGAAGAAGGAAGTTGAGAGAAAGTTTCAACAAAAAGAGGAAGAGGAAGAGAGACAAATGATTGAAGGCTGCAAGCAGCTCATTCCACAAACGGTTGAGAGTGAGCCTTTCATAAACGAGGCTGACTTTCAGGAGTGAAAAGCCCTTTAATGAGACCAGAGAATGCCCCAAACGGTCTTTATGAGACCACAGCCTTAACGGCTACCTAATCAAGAAAGAAAAGACATTGACTGCGCCACACGCAACATTAGTGACTTGATGTTATCTGACGAAAATGAAGTGTTAAGACAGTACGTCCACCAATGAATTGAATAGGATTACCACTATCATCATAGATACCAAATTTGCAATGGGATAATCGTGATAACATTGACTGGAATGTATACCTTGTTCAGGAACTCTCTGTGCATGGTCACACCAAAGTCGCCACTGTCAATAGGAATATATCTTAAAAGGGGAACCATTTGACCACCAACTTGTGTTGAATGGATAAAGTTAGTGTAAATGTAAAAGTGATTGATATTCATATCGAGCAAGGATGTTGAGCCACAATACTTCTCGTCGTAGAATATGTCAAGTTTGAATCCTAAAATCTTTGTCAACTCTTTTGAAATGTGAATGACCGTTTTACCATGTACACTGATACACAATGTATTTTCTTTAGGATCATAGTCAAAATGATATGAGTGTAGATTTGATACACCCTTGTTCAAGTATGTACAAACATCATAACCATTGCTATAATGCTTTGGAGGTATCGGTAACTTTTCATTTGGCTTCCATGTAAGACTGGGACGTAAAACAGGGTCTGTACGATTGAAATAAAGGACCATTCGACAATCGGATTGCTGTTCAGATGTTATTTTCACATTCCCTTATTCATGGTATGACCATAAGACGTCTGTTTTTAAAGAGAGCAAATCGCGAAATTTAGAATTGATGCGAACAAATCCAATATGTGAGCGCTCATAATCATCTCGGAAATCAATCCTTGCTTTATTGTGTACTCGAGTGATGGACATAGATAATCCATTTATTTCATCTACCTGTTTGATCAAGTCATCAACAGTACCAGATTTAAAAAGTACAAAGCGCTCATGCATGCGATCAAGGGGAAGAAGGGTAATATTAAATTTTTTCCTGTGCCAATTTGGATATTTCTTTATCTGCTTTGATACTTTCATGGACACTTGAGCTCTCAAAGGGAAGGCACCGCCTCCTTTTACTTCTGCAAATTTTGTGATAGGTAGAAAGAAACGTGATTTAAGATTCAATATCTTTTGCAGAGGTCCACTCACATAAAATCCATGGGAAATAGTAGTCGGTCTAATGTAGAGGGTAACTTTATGTAGATTTAGATCCATTTGCCAGAACCATAGATCCTTTGCCAATTCATTCATAACATTCAATAGGCGTTGAATTTTCATATAATAGTATGATTGCTCTAAACGATGGCGGAATGATGGGTTTGTAGGTTGTTTCCATTTCAGGGGTGAAGCATTTTTAGCAATGGGTATGTCTGTATCTGCAGTGATAATTAAAGCAGAACCGTTTACAATCTCATCAACAGCTCGCTTTCCCCGACGGGTGTTTACTGTAGGAATAGAATTCCACTCTGCTGCATGTTCATTCAAGTTGTAGGTATGTACTTTATCATTTCGCTCTAGTTTTGGAAAGTACAAGTCTTGATTCGTTGCAGTGCCTAATGTAATCTCTTCTTTTGCAATGGTTCTTATATTGTTCACATAGCTCAAATCTTGCAGGGCCACTTCCCAATCACCATTTAACTCAATCGGCTGTGTTAAATCAGTCTCAAACTCAGCAGCTGTATTTTCATATCGCTCAGGTTGAGCATTGCTGGGAAATACTGCTGTAAACTCCATGTTAAAGTATCAACATAAAGCGTCGTTTGCTTAGGCGTTATGTCGCATGACATAGCGAACTGCTGCTTTCAATCTATTCACCGTAGGCACTTTCTGGCGTCCTAGGAATTTAGTTAAGAGTGATTGTCCTTTCACATAATGCACTCCCCTAAGTATGGTTGTACCGCCTTCTTTCATATTGCGATAGTTGATACAACCAAATATGACTTGATATCTTGGTCTTCTACGTTTAAAATCTGCAAGGGTATGAAATATTTCACGTTTTATTGATGAGCTCACACGGCAGCTATTTTTTAATTCCATTGCAATGCGACGTACAGGATTGATCAAATCGATGCCACCTACAGGTGATCGCTTAAAGCCATAATCTGTTAACACCATTTCCCACGCATGACCCATTCGCTGACGTAAAATCTTAATTTGTAGGCATGATTTTTCCAAGGATCGGCCATGCCGGAAAGAATTACATCTTCAATAGGTCTTCTTGCATGAATAGGTGATCTGATGAGACGAACTGCATCATCTAATCCTCGTCCCGCTAATGTTACTATTGCAAATGATAATAGAATGATCAATCTTAATATGACTTCGTCCATTTCTTATGAATGTTTTGCTTAAACGAGAAGACTAAGCAAACGTTTTTGATGTGTCTAAAACTAACCATGATTGCCAAGCTCTCTTCTCAGTGTCATGTTACATGGAAGGCTCGGCGCATTAACTTTTACGATACTCATCGACATGTTAAAATAAGTTTATCACCTTTTCAAATGGATAACCTACACGATGCTTTACATATCATGTATCATCCAATGTACCATATCCCTCTAGGTGACGTCTATTCATTATTCGACGAGATTTCATTGCTCTTCATGATCAATATGGTGCTATACATTTTACATCCTCAAGTTGGAACAAGTATAGAGAACGTATACATCCTCGCATCATGACTTACCTTAAACAAACCAACACTCATAAGCATGAATGTGACAAGTGAACAATTTCTTCTTATCTCTACCTATTCATCTTTGATGACTAAATACAACCTATTCAATCACATCATCTACTTTTCCATTGAAGTATAATAAAGAAAACAAATTTTAATCGTACATATTTATTGAAGGCTTTTATAAAAGTTACGAATGCGCTTTTCATTGACAAGGGTATCATGTGAAAAATGTTTACAAATGTCATGTAAAGAGTCATAATGTAGTCGTTGCATTACAAAGTAGAGGGCATAGGCTCCACATGTTGAAGACAAGGGATGTTGATAGGCCAAAGCATTGCGAATCCATTTTCGTGAATGACGGTTCATGAAACGTGTGACGTAATCAAAATTTGGTAAGGCCAATGAATCAAAGATTTCGCCGCAATAGTTTTTATCAATAAACAAAACTTTCCAGTGTTTGCCGGTTAAGTGTGCTGTATCAGTATTCATGATAATGAATGAGGGTGGTTTTGGTAAAACTGTGGGCATATTATTAATGGAAAACACACATCGAAATGCTGCAACAGTGCGTTCATCACCATGTTCTTGAACGACTCTCTCTAGCTCTATATCAGATAACCAACTCATTAACTTGTATAAGAAGCGGAAACGTCACGTAGTCTGTTAATTCGAATGGTGGAATCGAACACAGCATAGATGAGTACATTGACTGTTTCCGTCAAATCTTTTTCAAAGAAGAATTCTAGTTTAAGACCCTTCGTGGCAGTGCCCGGACGATCGGACGATAAGAAGCGCCTGCTTCATTGTTTATTGTCAAATCAAATGCATAAAGTGTGTAACCTTTAGCAAATTCATCATAGGTCAAACCATTGGTGTCATCAGTATTCCAGTATTTAAAGGTCTCCATAGTATTTTGATATGAGCGAGAATAATGTCCATTAGCAAAGTCTGGGCAAAAGGAGTACCAGGAATGCAATCCGTATCGCGATACAATCCGATTTGATTTAAACCAAAGTGTTCAAAGTTGAGGGGATTCTTCGATATATTACCATTGTATGCATCATTTGCAATCAATCCCACAATTATCATTTTTGGTGATTTTATAGGAAACAAGCTATCTTTAACAAAGCTCTTTTGCGCACGAGGAATGGTGAAACTATGGATCTCAGTATGATTTACATCATAAAGAGCATCATACTTCTTCAAACCCATCTCGTGACCATTAATCACCGAAGGATTCACTGTCATTCGTCGCACATAAAGTCTAACACTTTCAAACACAATCTTAAACTCAGTCTTTGCTCCATAAGAATTCAATACAAATTTAAGATCGTTCGGTAAGAGATGAACTCGCATGTCTACTTTTGACATTAAGAAACGTGATTGACGGAAAAAGTCCAAGTATAGGGGACCATATAATTCACACACCCTACTTTCTGCAGTCCACTTTTCACGAGTGACAAATCCCTTGTTTTTGTCACTATCAAATTTACCAGCTTCATCTTTACACCAACCCATAACAGCCATGTGACTCTTTTGTGCTTGTGGCTGGAACTGCATGACTGTTGAAAAATAACCGAGATAGGGATAACTGTGTTGACCACCTTCAACCCGAGTTTCACCAATGGTCAATGATACATCCTTGAAGAGCGTTGCTATTGCCAAGTTATTCACGGCTACTTTGTCCTTATCATCAAGGTTGGTACCGTCCTTATTTACTATCTTAAACTTAACATGTAGATTGATGTCATTTACATCGATGTACTCAGCATCATTTCCTGGTATTAAAAATTCAATGACACTACCAGAATCAATACTTGTCTGTGGATAACGAATGGATACATAATTTCTAATGATATCCGTCTGTATAGGTGTTCTATCAAATAAGCAAAGGGATGTGGTTTTACATTCTATAATTAAAACAGTCCACGTCGTCTGCGTTTGCGAGGAGGTATACGAGATGCTCTTTGCTTACGTTTGCCTGAAGTAGAGAGTGGATTGATATGACTGATGACAGACCTGATACCAGCCTTACCGACATTTTTCGAACGCTGTGTTCCATGACGCTTTAGCGATTCACGAATCGGCAATCTTCCTGAAAGCGCATCACTTGCTACATCTGCTGCTTATCCTACAGCATCCTTTAAAGCTGATTTTCCCACATTTGCGATAGTGGGGAGCATCATACCTTTGACAGCACCCAATAGACTACCCCCTTTTTGACGTCTCGATCCAGCATAAACGGGAAAGCCAGCTCCATGACTAGCATAGGAGGGGGCAGAATAAAACGTAGCAGTTTGATCCATAGGTATTTATTTATATTTACACAATTCATTACTTTGCTTAGGAACGTTGACTAACACGATAAAGGTCAGAATGACGAATCCAACTGTTCATTGAATTTGGATAGCCAGCCCACTTCACCAGGCTCCACTTTTCCCCTTGTCGCATTTGGTGACGAAGTATCTTTTCAACCATGTAGTCATCATCTTCTTTGGTGATGGGTGTTATCTCATGACGATAAAAACTCCCTTCAATCTCTTCACCATGATAATCGCGAAGCTTGTAGGTAGTGGGTTTGAATTTCTTGTTAACCTCAGAGACAGTAAATATTTCTTCCGTCCAATTGCGAAGATATCCTTTCGCAAACACGCTTTTCACCTTGGAAATGCAAACTTTGTCACCAACCTGAATGTCACGTTTACCTTGTGATGGTTGCTTGCGTTTAGCACTGATTTCACGGATTGTATCCACCATGTCTGGAGTTATGTCAGCAGGTTTGTGACCAATCATACGATGGACAGAATGATTGTAAGCGTGTACAATATCTTGTAATACATCTGTCCACTTTTGTGTTACTTTTGCAGTGAAATATCGCCATAGGCGAGTTTTCAGTGTACGGTTAAAGCGCTCGACCACTGCAGCCTTGTATGCACTTTTCACACTAAACAGCTCAATGTTGTGTTCGCGAAATAAAGCACGCACATGTCTGTTTTCAAACTCTTTCCCTTGATCAGTCTGAATACGTGTGGGAATGCGTCCTTCACTGAAAATATTTTGGAAAGCCTCGGCCACTTCTTCACCACGCTTTGTCTTGAGTGGTTGAACCCAAGCATAGCGAGAAAATAAGTCAATGACAGTTAGGAGAAAGCTATAGCCTTTATTCTTTTTAGCTAATAAAGAAACATCAGCCAAATCTGCTTGCCATTGTTCATCAATATCATGAACGATATAAGAACGAATAGGATAACGTTTTCGAGCTTGTGTGTGCAATGTATATGCAGGTTGAGCTTTTAACCATCTCTTCACTTGTTTCTGTGAATAACCACTTGCTTGCGACAACTTTTTCACTGAAGCATAACCTGCATAATGCTTTGGGTTATAGTAAATTGATTTCAGATGTTCATCCATCGTCTATTAAAAGGGATTGTTTATTTGCCTCAAAGTATCAGTCTTTTTCTCTGCTAGGGTTTGCGCTTGTGTTTGAGTCCTTTTGCTACTTTTTTGAGCCGTCTTGCATGAATCACTTTTACATGTACTTGAGCAGTTCAATGACACATGAATGTTTGGCAACTCTGAACATGGGATGCAACATAGCTTCTTCATTAAAAGTCTGTGATAAAATCAAATGATGGATAACGTGTTGAAGGTTATGGTATACGCTTCGGCAACTTCTCGGGTGTTTTCAAAGTTTGCTTGATTCTCTTTTTAGGTCTCTCTCTACTTTGCAACTTTCTCTTCCTAGGTGTAGAATCATTTTCCATTTCCTGTAAGGTATCACGACCAAGAATTGCTTTTGGGACATTGAATTTCTTCATACTTTTTAAAAAGAACTCCCATCCTGTAGGTGTAAAGTGACGACGACGATCACGAACAGCATGATTAATTAAATCTTCCACTCTTGAGTCCCTAATGACTGCACCATCATCACCCACCACTTCACCTCGTCGTGTGATTTTCAAGTTGGGTTCGAGACTTCGATATAAGCTGAGTGCGCGATTCCGATAGGGTTTGGGTGAACCAAGCGAAAGATCATTGCGTATTTTTTGTTTCAATTGTTTCATTTCTTCTAAGGTAGAGCTCTGCTTTATCAAACGATCATATGGATTTTTACTTTGTACAGCTTCTTGTTCACATTGCTGATTAAGTTGTGACATTTGATTTGCCCAAGGTTGATGAACACTGCATTGTATTCAGATGTATATATTCTTCTTGTGAAATAGCAATCATGCGTTGAAAACCACTCATAGCAATTTATATATGATCATGGGTTTCTCAAAGAGATGACTGCGTAAGCGATAATCTTCAGGACACTCCTGGGTAAAGTCCAAAAATAAATAATTATAGGGTTTTTCTGTAGCAGCCTCAAATACTTCAATCAATGCTTTTGACTTGCAAGGAAGAACTTGTCGAGATAGGAATTCATTTTGACTTTTATCGCCAGGATTTTTAAAGATGATGTAGTAATGTGTGTTTAGACTTCGAGTCCGTGCTTCCTTTCCACTTGGAAAAAGATTTTGCATAATAAAAATGATAAAGCATGGTTTATGATGAGCAGCCTTGGTAAACACAGCAGTTACTTCTTGTGAGTTCTTACTCTCATTAAGTAAATCATCAAGAATGATAATATCATAGAGTTGAATATCGGCAGTGCTGATAATCCCCGGTTGAACCAAGTAACCCTTACCAACCAATTCACGATGTAAGTTATGTTGATAAATTCCATAGCACCAAACAACACGATTCGGTATGCAGTCAAAAATCTCATTACGACGCTCCAACAATTGCAGTGTTAAATGTGTCTTCCCACTATGAGAGGGTCCTACGATACACATAGTGCGATTACAACGTAAACGGAAATCCATGTTGATTTTGATGAAAAGTCATACCATTTAACTTAGTATCTATCCATTAATGGCTTTATTCGCGAGAGCACCAGCTAAACCTCCCAAAGCAGGACCGGCAGCTGCCATGATGATAGGAGCTAAAAGTGGTAAGAAGCCACCACGTTGTGATAATAGTTTGCGCTTTGTAGGAATTGATGTTTTTGGATTGCTCAAGGTACGAAGAACTTTACCATGTCTGGCAATTGCATTGGCCTTTTTGCTATTTAATGTCATTTAACGCACTTTTCGTATTTCCGCACACATTTTACGAATGGAGGCGTTGTTTGCCAGCTTCATTGCCACACATCGATGAGATGGCTTTAATTTTAATAAGCGACGAAGCGTGGGACAGAATTTTTTGTTTGCATTTGATTGACACTTTTGTCTGCGTGAACGGTCAGATGAACGACGTCTAGCCATTTTTACAGGTGGATGTTAGTGTTCTTTGCTTAAACACGACAGCAGCGTCGAAACATCACCGTCGTAAACGCAATGAAATAGAGGAAGACATTGAGTACAGCACTAGTAAAAAGCAATACACTGAGAACAGCCACAGTACCAGTAGGATAGTCAGAAGCAGATACATGTGTGGGTAGCCGTAATGTATCATTCAGTGAGGTACTATAGTTCAATGGAAACAGTTCAGCTGTGTCGTTTGCTGATATGTTATGAGCCAGACATGAACAATCTGTTTCTATGACGATGTTTGTTAAGTTTAATGCCTTTGCATCAATTGTGCTTAAGTGGAAAAGGCTTCCCATAAGCAACGTGTAGAATACATAACTCCAAGCAAGGTAATGAAAGAATACCATGATGTAACAGTGATGAAAGTGTATTCGTAAACTGATTTGGTTTAAAATTATAAGATAGCATATAGTCAACATCTTCACAGTTTGCGTGAATGATGATAGCATTACTCAAACGATGTATCATCTCTCTACAATCACTGGATGATAATAGTTTTTCCAACACAAAAATCCAATGCCTTGTATAATCATGCTTTCTCTTTTCAATGAGACGATGATACAGTGGTGTCATGGTCATAGATGACTGTTTTAAATTCGACTAGGATTGCATCAACATCATTTATATACATTGACTGTTGAAATTATTTCTTGATCACAGATGGGACACAACATAGTTTCCAAAGGTACATAGCACGTAGAACACATAACGCTATGAGAACATGGTAAAAAGAGAAGGGACCGTTCCCTTTTAAAACACTCAACGCAGTTCCGTTCACATAATAATTTTAACGCCTCTTCTTCCAATTTCTTTCTGAAGTCACTTTTATTGGTAGAGCTACATGACAAATCAGTTGCAAATGTCACTTTTTTCTTTTTCACTCCAGATCGCGCCAATTTCATCATATTTTCACTATCATTGCATTGCAGCATGGAGAAATCCTCTATCCACCTACGATCCAAATTGTGATTCATAGCATGCTCATCTAGATCCATTAGTCTTTCAACTAAAGCACCAGCTTTAATATTTTCATTCACATTTGTAACACTTTCTATAGCCTTCAACGAATAGCCAAGCTCTCTTGCTACAGACCATGAAGTTGGGAAACGAATGCAACTTTTCATCTTTAAATAATTTCAAATGATCATGAGTGTCAGGAATGGACACTCAGTTGAATATGCTTGATATGACTTGTACACCTTTGACAGTATTGATGACTCTGTGTAATCTAATACTTTACTTTCACAAACATGAGTTGTAGTAAAAACTAGTTGACTACACTAACGCTTACATTTTATGACATGTGTGTTTCATAAAACATCATGATCAAACTTTTCTAACTATACATCAACCTGTGTTGTAGTAAAACTTTTACAAACCATGATACATTTTCTGACTAGACTTACGAATACAACGTCAATGATCAAACTTTATTTTTCACAAACGTGCGTCGAGGTAATTTATTTGACTACACTAACACTTGCATTTCATGACATGTGTGTTTCATAAAACATCATGATCAAACTTTTCTAACTATACATCAACCTGTGTTGTAGTAAAACTTTTACAAACCATGATACATTTTCTGACTAGACTTACGAATACAACGTCAATGATCAAACTTTATTTTCACAAACGTGCGTCGAGGTAATTTATTTGACTACACTAACACTTGCATTTCATGACATGTGTGTTTCATAAAACATCATGATCAAACTTTTCTAACTATACATCAACCTGTGTTGTAGTAAAACTTTTACAAACCATGATACACTTTCTGACTAGACTTACGAATACAACGTCAATGATCAAACTTTATTTTCACAAACGTGCGTCGAGGTAATTTATTTGACTACACTAACACTTGCATTTCATGACATGTGTGTTTCATAAAACATCATGATCAAACTTTTCTAACTATACATCAACCTGTGTTGCAGTAAAACTTTTACAAACCAGGATACACTTTCTGACTAGACATACGAATACAACGTCAATGATCAAACCATACTTTTACAAACGTGTGTCACAGTAAACTACTTGACTACACTAACTTTGCAAACCATGATACACTTTCTGACTAGACTTACGAATACAACTTCAATGATCAAATTTTCTAACTATACATCAACCTGTGCTGCAGTAAAACCTTTGTACAACATGATAAAGTTTCTGACTAGACTTACGAATAAACGTCATGATCAAACTTTCTAACTATACATCAACCTGTGCTGCAGTAAAACTTTTGTATGACATGATAAAGTTTCTGACTACACTGACAAGAGCTTGTTCACTAGCGAAGAGAGAAGTCTGTGATGTGTTGCGTGTGGCGCATGAACTTCCTCCCGTTTCATCCCTTCATCATTTTTCTTCCCCTCTGCATTCCATATCCGAAGATATGCGGCGGGCTTGGGACCGCTTTAGCTGCATTAGAAGGTAGCCCTTAAGAGGGCTCATGAGGCGTTCCCGACGAAGGGTGATGAAAGAATGTGTTGCATGTATGAAAGTTGATCTCATGTTTTTAAAAAGACTACCGTCTAACTTGGGTGGGACTGGCCGATCCTGCTGAGAGAGACTCTTAGTCTCTCTATGTCAGCGGCATCAATCTCCTCTACTACCACCCGACTGTCAGAGGGCGGTATATAACCCCACTCTGTTGAATCGGTATCATCATCAACAGCCGATGAACCAATTCGAGCAAGATTGTTATAAATCCTTTCTCGCTCTTCAGCCCGCTGAAACTCTTCAAATAGATTTCTCGGCTTCAGCCGAGGCTTGTCAGGAGAGCTGACCAGAGTGTTCGGCGTCTGCATGACTGAAATGAAATTAAATGAGAGTCAGCGGTTTATATACCCAGGGAGCACAAAGCCATGATTCAGACCTTCCTTATTTGGCCATGCTTTTAACTTGACAACAGCAGTTCTACCATGTATGGGCATCGGCAGTCACCGTGCTATCCATTACCAACTCCCAACACAAAGACGGATTCCCCTATGACGCGAAAAGGTTTGACGTCAATGCCTGCAGTAACCGCCCCATTTTTACCAAGTTACAATGACAAACGATAGACGTTGCCAACCCTGAGTTACTGAGGCTAGACGAAAAAGGACTCATAGCAAGCCAGCAACCGTTTGGGTGTTAAGCTCTTGAATCCGTTACAGGCATTACTCAGAGGGGATCTTATCCCAGCTCCAAGGCCTTGACCCACAAATCCAACCTCGGACGGACAGAGCGTGCGTCATGTCACTGTGTTGGTATCCGGGCCCCGATTTTGACATAAAAATCGGTGGAGGTATTTACAGGAGGTTGGTAAGTCGTTGCTTTGATCAGCTTGATAGCAAGCCGTAGAGAGCTTGATTCACCAGCGTTTTGCAATGGAGATGTTTAGAGGCCACCCATGACAAGATAGCTAAGACTCAACCGATTGGCGTTCAAAGTGCTACGTTGAGAACTGTGTCAAATGACCAACATGAGACATGAGTTGCCCCAGCGGTTTCGGTCTAAACTATGACACACTCCCTTGCCACACTTATCACTACGGCATCGTCCGCCGTCCCGAAGGAACACCCTGTCAGTGGAATATTACAGCAAAACTCTCCGTGTCTTGCTCGCTTTCAGTGAAAAGCCGCTTATACCATGAGAAGACTGGCTCAGACATCACTAAAAATCCTTTCATTGACTGCAGCAGGGTCGAAAACCCCAGAAAACCTCCAAAACTAGTGAATTTGAATTTTTCAACTTTTTAGCACTACTTATGAAATTTTATAAGTACTCTATCACTTAGGGCAGGTCAATAGCAACCGAACCTTTTTTGAATCAAGTCAAACGGACTTGTAGAAGCAAAGTTACAAGCCTTTAAAGTTTTGGAGTCTTTTATGGCCTGGAGACGAAGGCCATCTCCTGGCTAACCTCTAAGTCTGACGCCTTAAGACTCTAAGTCTGATCATCGGAGCTCAGAGAGACGACCTACCTTTGACAATCGCTCTCCTCTAAATGAAAAGTCTCTGTCGGTTCCCGCTTATATAGTGTGTGGCGATCATCTGATGACGTAATACCCATCATTCAAACACTAAAAACCCGTCTATCTCCGGTTCTAGTGCTCCGATGGAGTTGGAAATTCACCATATTCATGTAGAATTTGACGCTGAATCCGAATCTGCCCTCCATTTTCCCATCCAATGCTTCGTTTTGGCTCTACAGCCCACAGCCATCGCAAAAATTCTAACTCGTTTTTCGGAAAAATGATGAAAAATTTTTTCTCTCCGATGGCTTTCAAATTTACCATGGCGAAGCAGAATTTGACGCTGATTCCAAATCTGGTCTCTGATTTCCCGTCCGAGGCTTGCTTCACTCGCTAGAGCGATTTTCATAAACATTCTAACTCTGTCGTTTTTTCGTCAATGTCCCAAATTTTCAATAACATCTCACCTCTAAACGAACGCAGATACGAACAAGCCAAGTTTTCCACTGAATTTGTCTCACTCCCAGCTTTCAAATGAGCTATTGCACGACTTTCTACGATCTCTACAACTAAAGTTGGAAGATCGCTGCCGAGGGGGGGGTCAGAACTTTTTCTCTCCGATTGAGTTGGGAAGAAGCTTCTAGACCCAACATTGACCAAAACGTCCGAATTTACACTCCATTTTCCCTTCCGAGACCTCCTTCTGCCCGAAAAACGACTTTTCTCATCCCAAAACCTCCAAAACCTGCCTTTTTCAACTCTGACGTTTTCCTGCCATTTTCCTCCCTAAACCCAAGAAAATTAGTCCAGACTGAGCTTTCCACTACATTTTTCTCACTCTTAGCTTTCAAATGAGCTGTTGCACGACTTTCTACGATGTCTACAACCAAAGTTGGAAGATCGTTGCCGAGGTGGGGGGGGGGTCAGAACTTTTTCTCTCCGATTGAGTTGGGAAGAAGCTCCTGGACCCAACATTGACCAAAACGTCCGAATTTGCACTCCGTATTCCCATCCGAGACCTCCTTCATGTCGAAAAATGGACCTTCTCATCCCAAAACCTCCAAAACCTGCCTTTTTCAACTCTGACGTTTTCCTACCATTTTCCTCCCTAAACCCAAGAAAATTAGTCCAAACTGAGCTTTCCACTGCATTTTTCTCACTTTTAGCTTTCAAATGAGGTATTGCACGACTTTCTGCCATCTCTGGAACCAAAGTTGGAAGTTTGGTAGGAGGGGGGGGGGGGTGACGTCCTCAAACCCTTTTTCTCTCCAATGTCGGTGGAAACATCCTTCCTAACCCAAAATTGGCCAAGAATTCCAAATCTGGCCTCCGTTTTCCCATCCGAGCACTCCTTCAGGTCGATTTTCATTTTTTCTCACCCCAAAACCCCCAACATCCACCCTTTCCACACTCTATCCCTCCCACATTCCTATCACCTTCCTTCCCTTGCTGGAAAACTCCTTCCTTCCAGAGGGGGGGACCAGTTTCTTCCTCTCGGACCCATTCCTCCCAGCACATCCTTGGCCATGTCACTCACCTTCCTTCCAGAGGGGGGGGGCTGAGTCAGCATGATGACTCATCATTTCACATTTTGCGCTTGAATTTGCAATGGGATTACTACTGGAAATGCATGACATCAATATTGGATAGGCTATCTACTAGGACTTTGGATGCCATGGAAAGCTAACCACGTTTGTGTTCTGAGCATATTGTCTATATCGTCACTGGTCCATAGAGTTCATCGACATTTCTTGATCGTTTGATAATAGTGATACTTAGACTTCTAAATTTCTCTGGACAGATAGGTTGAAATTGGCTTATACATGTTCAGGCATGGACTCCTAAATATAGATTACCTTGCAAATAGACTGTCAATAAGCACAATCAACATTTTGGAGAACTGGTTGCCTGCCAGCACAGCATGTATGTATATTTATGTACATTAGGAGTTAGGACACATGAGCTTACACATGCTTATGCGCTAAACACATGTGCTACACCACCGCGTCATTTGCTAATTTTGCAATTTTTCTTCTAACAACTTTCTCCGAACTGAGGCATTTGAGATTTTATGAACAAATATCTTGCACATGCTGCTGAAAAATGTCATTGAAATGTCGGAAATCTGATTCATGTACGTGCGAACAGCGAGATTTTTACGAAGTAATCGGAAATGTGATGATATTCATCGATAGTCTGAGCATAGTCCTTTCATTTTTTTAAAAAAGATACTATTTTCCTAGACAATTATTCAGTTTCAGTTATGACTTGTATAACCTGGAAAATGGTTTTTCTTCTCTATTCTCACAAATAAAGTTTTTACATGAAGATTAAAAACTTCAGTTTGATCTCATACAACACCCTCCAGCAAGGAATGTATAGTTGAAGCACAGATACCTTTGGTGGAAAAGACTTCCCATGATAAATTTTGCTCAAAAACTTTGCAGCTTCAGGATGTCAAACATTGCCAACTCACTGTTTGTGACATTACACTCACTACAAAAATCACATTTTTTGCATTTCAGGAGTGAAGGGCAGCAAGCACCACTTATATCATCTCGATTATTAGGATTCATATTGAAATCAGTTTTTGTATGCAAACATTCTCCTGCATACACATCATCTTCTGTGGTTGACTGCATGATATTTGCATGATCATCAACACTTCTCAGACTAAATCCGGAAAACTTCAATGAAGTTATTGTTTTCATTTTCTTGTCACTCTCTGTAAGGTGACGCATGGAGATAAAATAATATGCACCAGTCATTTGACGTATCCAGCTAAAACCCTCCTCGATGTGATCTGGCTGTGCTTTTCCGAGCATTGGTCATTGGTCTCAGAAGAGCCTCCATCACAGGTCAGATCGCCTGATAACTGTTCAGACCTCCGTATAGAAGTAGCTGCTCAGGTTGTAAATGCTTATTGTGCCCATCATGATTGTTTTCATGAAATTGAATGCAAGGAAGGATCTCCGTATAGTTCACTTTTCTGTTCCCCCTCATTTCAGGACATTCGTAGTGTGGAAATCGGTGGCTTCTCTTTTCCTCTCGAAACTGAACCTTACATAACTATGGTCAATGCTTCGGTTGGATCTTGCGTCCGTTGAATTCGGCTTCACGGAGCTTTGTCAGTCTTTCCCAAGTATTACATAATTGAATCCAATTTCGAATTTATATTACTGGCTGGTCATCCAGAGATTATCCAGAAGTCATCAGATTGTCAACTTTGGAAAACTTGTGATAGGATGATAGATACATTATGTGCTGCTTGGAATGGATTTCTCTCTGTGATAAATGCAAATACATATTCGCAGATTTTTCGACAGTCAATGATGCGATGATGCTGTGGGGAAGATTTCAACATATGATCGCCATTTTTTCCCATTATCGTTTTGAGATGTCACAAACGCAGATGGAATGGTTTCTTTCTAAATTTTAGACAAAATTGTCATAAAAAGAAATCTTCCGATTGTGTTTCCATTGCCAGGACATATACTTGAAAACGTGGCCATACCGGATCGCAGCTTTGTAGTTGTTTGGAGAAGCATCTAGACAGATAAAGGAATTTCGATGGCACTGTACTTTAGATCACGCTGTTTCATTTCTTCAATTTTTCTTCATTGCTTGCCATGATGATCCATGTCCTTCGTGGTAGCATTTGTCAGATTCATGGAATGGAATGTTACACCAGACGTCACACAAGGTTGCACAAGAATGTTTAGTTGGGATATAATACTTCAACTAAATCGATGCAATCACAAATTCAAATTTCTTTGTTATGCAAGTAGAGGAATGTATTTGTGTTACACCGTCATTGCATTTCGGTTCACAACCAACAATGGTATACTGCATTTGCTTGCATTTTGCATTCAAACAAGCTGCAAAATTCGATCTTTTGCAACACGAATGTTCGTTGGCCTGAACATGTATAAAATGACTTCAAATTTTGCTCACCTATCTGTCCAGAGAAATTTAGAAGTCTATGAGTGATATAACTGCTCCATCTGTACTACCATAGAAAGATGTAGCACTCGGCTTCGCCTCGTGCTACATTTTCTGTGATAGTATACCTTTTCCACTAATTATTGACACAAACTGCAAAATAAATGTCACAAATGATTTCTACGGATAAACATTGATATTGCTCATGCTATCAAATATCATTATTTTACAAAATGCAGATTTGAATGACGTTCTATGGTATTGTTAATTTCTATGCTCAAAGCAAAGGCATGTTATGAAAACTGCAAAATAGATGTCACAAACTGCAATATTAATTGCCACTTTTACACGGCTAGTTGTAGTCAAGCGATATCAAGTGAAATATGCCACGTCGAGTAAATTCTTCCGACAGAAGTCATTTGATTAAAGCCTACGAAGACGGTCGTGATTATATCGTACTTGCCAATGCAATCGGCATCAATTGAAGGACCGCTTATCGAATCATAACCACCTTTAAGAGACAGCACCGTCGGGAAGCTCTACCTGCTACTCGAGCAGGGAGAAGCAAGATTCTCTCTCAAGAAATGCTGGACTCTCTGATTGCCTTTGTACAAGAGAAACCGACAGAGACTTTGTTGGAGATGAGGGGGAGATTGTTAAGTCAATTTCCATCACTCCCACCCAACCTCAGTCTAACAACAATTTCTCGCGCGCAGGATGGTTGCCTGATCACCCTGAAGCTCTTGCGATCCGTGCCAACTCAATGGAATATCGCTGAAGTCAAAGAAGAGAGAGCAAAGTACGTTTCATGGTTTATGAGAGAAGGCATTCAGCGACATGCCATCTTCATCGACGAATGCGGGTTTAATGTCTGGACTGCGAGGACTCAAGGCCGATCGCCTCAAGGAGCGATATTCCATTGAGTTGGCACGGATCGCAAGAGCTTCAGGGTGATCAGGCAACCATCAAGCGCGCGAGAAATTGTTGCTAGACTGAGGTTGGGTGGGAGTGATGGAAATTGACTTAACAATCTCCCCCTCATCTCCAACAAAGTCTCTGTCGGTTTCTCTTGTACAAGGGCAATCAGAGAGTCCAGCATTTCTTGAGAGAGAATCTTGCTTCTCCCTGCTCGAGTAGCAGGTAGAGCTTCCCGACGGTGTTGTCTCTTAAAGGTGGTTATGATTCGATAAGCGGTCCTTCAATTGATGCCGATTGCATTGGCAAGTACGATATAATCACGACCGTCTTCGTAGGCTTTAATCAAATGACTTCTGTCGGAAGAATTTACTCGACGTGGCATATTTCACTTGATATCGCTTGACTACAACTAGCCGTGTAAAAATGACAATTAATATTGCAGTTTGTGACATCTATTTTGTAGTTTTCATAACATGCCTTTGCTTTGAGCATAGAAATTAACAATACCATAGAACGTCATTCAAATCTGCATTTTGTAAAATAATGATATTTGATAGCATGAGCAATATCAATGTTTATCCGTAGAAATCATTTGTGACATTTATTTTGCAGTTTGTGTCAATAATTAGTGGAAAAGGTATACAGATGTTGTAGTTATATCACTATAATGAATCAGGCCATAGATTTGCAGAGAAATGTAACAAACATCAGGGACATCTATGATTAATATAAGATATCTAAGGGATGTTCAACTCCCACAGCATGTACTGGACTGGAGGCCAGTGGCTTTGGTAGACTTGATTAATGACATTATATATAGCTTGTGTATATCTTGATAAAACCGTGAAACAAGTTGTAAACGATTATCCAATACTCTAATGGGCGCATTCACACAGGGAATCTGTTGAAAGAAGATTCTGAACCCAGTCAAGAAGAGACTAAAGAATTACAAAACTCCCACAAGAATAAGAAACTATCAATAAGAGCTGCAATAACAACTGCCAGTGATTAAAATTGTTTACCTGCGGCACGTAGCATCAATGGCTATTGGTGTGGATTCTGAACATTTTATACATGTTTATTTTTTGTGCAATTATTGCAGTGCAATTGTGCAGCCTTATTGCAAAAAGATTTGCTTGGGAAAATCGATTCAGCAGTGTTTTTTTTGAGAATCGTGGACTTTTTATAGAAAAATCTTGATAATCTACTTCCTTTGCTCAAAGGAGTCCATGACTCCTGTGATGATTTTACTTTTCTACTACAGTCATTGCGGGAATATGTCCATCCCTTATTCATTGTTATATACAAGTAAAAGACATGGTTTAAATCTAGAGAAAAATCTACCGATGATGCAGTCAGAAACAAACAAAAAAGCAAATTGAAACGTCAAGAATTAATAATAATCTGATTGGTATAACAAATGAAAATGCTAAAAGTTAGGCAAGAATCGACTGAATATCCATTCCTTCGGAAGATCCTTTATTAACGTTTTAATGGATAGGTACAACCAGCAATGTCAATATATTTCTATCGCTTATTAGACATCTCGTGATATAGAGCATCATCTGTGAAGAGGCCTTTAGATTATAATCAAAACTCCGACGAACAAATAAAATGTGATTATGATGTCAGTGATTCATAAAATGCGAGGTGAATAAAAAGCAAACCAAGAGGTGATTGGTGACTTTCCACGATTTTAAGGTCCTACCATATTGGGCAATTCAGGAACAGCATTGATAAGGACTGAAGTTGATTACGAAATCCGTATAGATTTCGTCGGTGAATATGAAAACATTTCCACATCACTGTGGTAAAAATAGCCATCAATTTTCGTTTAATGAAAGTTTAGCAATTCAAAGCCGGAAATAAATCAAACATGTTATATCGCTTCATTGCTCTTGAATTCTCGAATAAAGTCCACCAGTGGTCCAAATAAGTATATCGAGGTTTTAGATAAGACAATGGGAAAATCAATGAAAATAGAAAGTCACAATTTATTTGAAATTGACCATTGATGATATGCTGGTATGTGCGCATGTACACTGCACAGATTCTTCCGACAATTTCTCTGCAAGACTGGGCCAGGAATACTAATTAGTATGTACAGCAATCATTATTCTGATGCATTTTACAATAATGAAGTGAATTGTTTACCACTTGTTCCATGGTTTTATCCACATGCACACTATCGCCATTAATCAAGTCTATCAAAGTCACTGGCCTCCAGTGCTCTGAGAGTTGAACATCCATTAAATATCTTATATTAATCATAGATGTCCCTGCAAACATTGATCTATACCATCAAACAAGGAATTTTGAGGTTCTTCAATTTGAGATTGTAGATCGTTGAATGTTTATTGTTCAGTTTTGAATTCGCAGTTACTCCTGCTTGTCCCTATAAGAACTCTACTGAAATCAATGAATCAGGCCATAGATTTACAGTAGTTACAAAGAGATTATTTGGCATAGAAGTGTAACTCATCAGCGACATTTAGCTACTGATGATAAAAAAGTAATGTAACGGTTTCAATTCATTCACTGCTAAAATCTATGTCAATGAATTAACATAGAAAATGTTAAATTTTTTATTGCATTGTCTAGATCTGCAGACATTCAACAAGCAATGTTAATGCGATGTCTATACGACATTGAAAATGTAGAACGAGCGAAGCGTGTTCTATACATTTTCAATGAGTATTTGAATGATTGAGCGTATTCATGTGTATTTTGATGTAGAAAAAATGATATTTTGACCTATACCATTATGATCTACAAAGTCAATTGCGAGACATCCCTCAACGTAAAACTACATTTGATAGCAGGCCTTCCGGAGGATGCTCAAGGATACTCAATACTTTCCCAAGGTTTTCCAGATGAAGCTCAAATTTTGAATTTTTTGAATTTATGAATGTTTGAAATTTTGGAATATCATTGTAAGAAATTATTCTCTAAATGTACCTGAGTTTATTTGAAGTACTTGTCACTCATAGCTTAAAATAAGAAAATTTCACTGGGCGGCATTTTGCTAAAACGACTCGGCTAGCGTATGGGTCGAATATTAACCATACGTATTAGTCATTTGATGTCACATTTCAAAGGCTATTAATACTAATTGACACATGACCTTTAAACACTGTGTGAACGCAAATAGTTTTAGTATTTACACCTATTCCAATAAATTGTTGTAGGCTACAATTATATGCTAGAGACTTAAAGACTGTACTGTAAAATGTCTAATCTGTCAAAATACAGAATAATTAAGATATTTTTTCGAGAAAAAACTATTGGAGAAACTTATTATATATAGCGGTAGTTTGCTGCACTAACAATTAAGTACATTACTGATTTCATGCGCACGTATTTGTAAATGAAAAGGAGTTTACATTTACTTCTATTCGTGATGATGCAAAATTTATAATTTTGCATCATCACGAAAGAAGGTTCTCACAAAATCACAGTTCATGTATGTAGACAGATCCGACGGTTTATGACGCCTCTCCTCCTTTCTGGATAAAAATGTATAACAGCTGGCCTTGGGTCGCAATTGGCCGTACCGGTGCCGTTGAGAGCAATTATGAGTCTGTCGTTCACAACCGATCTTGTCATGGAAGCTCGAATGTCAGTTTTCAGAATCGTATGATGTTTTATAGCCCGCTCATACTGTGTGGACAAGTTATCAGAAATGACTGAATGAGTTTATTCAGGACTGATCCACGAGCCGATTTTTTTAGCAGCTCGTAAAGCTTAGCTGTGGTCGAGTTGGTGCTTGAAAACCCGCTGGGTCCGTGAGCGGTAAAAATTCCGATGGCATCGTCAGCAAATTCAGATAACGAGTCCTCCCCGAAGATATCGCGAACCAGTGTTCTACCTGAAACAGGTATAAACGGACTGTGAATATTTGGAAATTGTATATGAGTAGCAAAGTCTAGCCCCTTACCACGACATTTTCACTAAAGTACATGACCTTGCCCCATTCATCGGAGCACACGCCCACGCATCGGAGCACTTGACATTCATCGGAGCACACGCCCACGCATCGGCGCACTTGGTTGCTAAGAGGACAGGAAGCGGAGCACTTGACATTCATCGGAGCACTTGGCGCCGGGGCACTTATCGGCGCATTTGATGAGTCACGATAGGGTATATAAGGAAACAGGAGAAACTGTCCCTCCCCCCCATCGGCAGTGATCTTCCAACTTTGGTTGTAGAGAAGGTAGAAAGTCGTGCCATAATAGCTCATTTGAAAGCTAAGAGTGAGAAAAAAGGCATTGAAAGCTCAGTTTGGGTTAATTTTCTTGGGTTTAGGGAGGAAAATGGCAGGAAACTGTCAGAGTTGGAAAAAGTCAGGTTTTGATGGTTTTGGGATGAGAAAAGTCGTTTTTCGGGCAGAAGGAGAGCTCGGATGGGAAAATGGAGTGCAAATTCGGACGTTTTGGCCAATTTTGGGTCTAGGAACTTCTTCCCAACTCAATCGGAGAGAAAAAGTTCTGAACCCCCCCCCCTCGGGAGACCTAGCTTCGATCTTGGCTTCCAGTGGACGGATTTTGTCGTGCCATAGCTCGTTTGAAAGCTAAGAGTTAGACAAATTCACTGAAAGAAACGGCTTGTTCATATCTGCCTTCGTTTAGATGTGAGACGTCATTTAAGATTTTGGGAGATTGGCGAAAAACGACAGAGTTAGAATTTTGGCCTTGGGCTGTAGAGCCGAAACGAAGCATCGGATGGGAAAATTGAGGGCAGATTCGGATTCAGCGTCAAATTCTACACGGAAATGGTGTATTTCCAGCTCAATCGGAGCACTAGAACCGGAGATAGACGAGTTTTTAGTGTTTGAATTATGGGTATTACGTCATCAGCTGATCGCCACACACTATATAAGCGGGAACCGAGAGAGACTTTTCATTTAGAGGAGAGCGATTGTCAAAGGTAGGTCGTCTCTCTGAGCTCCGATGATAGCTACGGACAATCCAAATTCCGGGTTTCTGCAAAGAAACTGACGTACAAAATTTTCATTTGCTAG
The DNA here is from genome assembly GCA_907163375.1 of Prostheceraeus crozeri. Classification (NCBI taxonomy): domain Eukaryota; kingdom Metazoa; phylum Platyhelminthes; order Polycladida; family Euryleptidae; genus Prostheceraeus; species Prostheceraeus crozeri. The sequence goes on along the minus strand of CAJQUW010014161.1, from coordinate 83 downwards.
AAGACAGCCTAAGGCGTCCAGACTTAGAAGGTAAGACAGGCGATGGCCTTCGTCCTCCAGGCCATAAAAGACTTCCAAAACTT